>CALSCE010010635.1:1234850-1263484 GCA_943593645.1 Bovichtus variegatus
ACACACACACACACACACACACACACACACACACACACACACACACATTCATAAAGAACATGTGGGGGTGGGACAGATGCAGACAGACGGGCACGCTTCTCTATAATCTTCCTCGCATTGCTGTGACACGGAGGCGAGTGGTTGTAAAATGTACAAATAGCAAATCACAACTTGTTAATCAAAACTGTTTTATTAGAATAAAAAAATGTCTAAAATAATGTTGGCTTGACTTAAATGAGTAGTCGGCTGTTTTTGCTGGCACTTATGGAAAGCTGATTGATTTTGTAATTGACACTTGACAGTGCTTTGACTTTGCTGTACAAACACAAATAACAATACACAGGCTAAACTAAATTGACTAACTGGCAAGAACAAGCACCAGCTGGATATTTTAATTCCAGCGATGGTCACAAACTTGCCGGCAAGCTTCATATCGGTGAATTTGTAAAGTATCCAATCCATCCAGATGTGTCCAGCTGATGTTGTTCTCTATGCTCTCTCAGTGATTTGGCTCTGAGGAACTGCTACCTGACCGGAGATCTTACAGTCAAAGTGGGAGACTATGGAATTGGACCCTACAGATACAAAGTAAGCAACAAACATTTGCAGTGAAAACATTTCTGTTTGTTTTGCCTTATTCATGATCTTAAAAAATGTACAATGGTAAATATTGTCCAATACACATTAAGAGCCAAATGAATAGCTCTAGACTACCTTGGAACGTAGTTTCTGTTGTAATAGTGAGAAGAATAAGCCAAAAAGAGATGAGGAAACAAAATGAGGAAAATATAGAACTGCAATGGCACCTTGCATAAAAAAAAAAAAAAAAAAAAAAAAACAGACTGCAATGGCACCTTGCATTTCATAGTTTTTCTACCGTTGTCAAACTCATCAGAAATTGTAGCCTGTTAAATATATTGCCGGATCATATTCTCAAAAAGAGCTTTCATTTACCAAATTCAACAACTTAGTCCTTCTTATAATGGATCAAAACTACTCCACTTAGATTGTCCAACTGATGAACTCAAATCGCCTACCTGAAGTCTGGCTCTTTGTTGTGCAACCAGCTCCAGATGACCTCACAGAAAATAAATCATAGGCTGTGCAGGTGTTTGCCTTTGATCAATTGTGTGTTTGACGGAAGAATTCAGATTGTCTTCTCTCGTAACTGGACACGCTGCATATGTCCCAAGGCAGTTCTGTCTGCTGCATTCCTTAAATACTGCTGATCCGTCAGTTTGGCTGTCTGAATTTAATACTCACAGGATAAGGTCACCCAGTGAATCTATTTCTGTAAAGAAAGGGAGAGGCAGAGTGAGAGTGCACCGCCTCAATAAGAGCTAATAAACAGTCAAATGTCTGCTGTTGTACGGTGCTTTTTCATGAGCTGGTGTTATGCACGATTATTTGCAGTGTTTCCTAAAAAGTCACAGTTTGAAAAAGCAGCAAATACCATGGGTGACTGATTTATTGTTATATATTTGTTTACAATGTTACTATAGGAGGATTACATCATCACAGAAGATGATGTGTTCGCACCCCTTCGCTGGCTGGCTCCTGAGCTGGTAGGCGAGCGCCATGGGGGTGTGATTACTATGGAGCAGACCAAGCCCAGCAATGTTTGGTAAGTACCACACTGACACTCGAGGACATTTAAAAAAACATAACTCATAATAACCTGAATCCAATCCAAATATATTTCAAACCTTTCCTTTCCCACTCCTCAGGGAGAGAATGAATATATACTGTGTATATATATATATATTTATTATTGTTGTTAGTTATACAAGACATGTGAACTGTATATTTGGAAAAAGACTAAGACAATACATTGCTCTGCAGTAAACCTCTGGCTCATTGCTGATAAAACAAGCTATTTCTGCAAATACAAGAGCTTGTAAATCTCTAACAATCTGGATAATTTCCAGAAGCGGGGAAGAAGACACTGACACTGCACCAACTAAGCATCTCTCCACACTTCAGTCTTTTCAGCCCCTCCCTGACTTTACGACTCATTTCCCAAATGCTCTCCGGTCATAAATTGTAGAGTTACGTAAGGTGGTTTTAGTCTCAAGAGCCAGACTTTCCCCATGAATAAAAATATGTCGAGATTCAAAATGTTCCCCAACTCGCTTTTCTTAAAATGTGCCTCCTGTTGTCATAGCTGCTCATTTATTTATTATTTATAGTAATTTATTTATGTTTACAGTACTGTTTTTGCGGGTGTGGGTAATCGTAACAGCTCACCTCATGAAGTGTTATTGCTTTGGGTCAAGAGGTCAAGGTATTTTGCTGAATTCGAAGTGTGCGAAATAACTTTTGTTCTGCGTCAAACTCCAACAACAATGTTGTCCTCAATTGTCCACAGGGCCTTGGGGGTCACATTGTGGGAGCTTTTTGAGAATGCTGCTCAGCCGTACCCACATCTGTCTGACCGGGAGGTTCTGCATCATGTGATCAAGGAGCAACAAGTCAAACTCTTTAAGCCACAGCTGGAGCTTCCCTATTCCGACAGATGGTAATCTTTGCAATCTGTATATTAGAACAAATTACATGCAAACGGTATTGTAAAATTAAAAAAGATCTTAATAGTATTACTTAATTAAAAGAAATCAAAAATTATTTGGCCATTAAAAGTGTGTTTTGTCTGAAAAAAAATTCTTTTTTTTCCCCCTGTAACTGCAGGCATGAGGTCCTGCAGTTCTGCTGGCTGTCTCCAGACAAGCGGGCCACGGCAGAGGAAGTGCACCGTTTGCTTATCTACCTGCGCATGCAAGGCCAGAAGGACATAGAAGAAGACTTTGAGCAACGCTGGGATGCTCTCAAGCCTAACCCTACTGCACGGCAGACAACTGTTAGCCACTCGTCTTTCCCAATCTTGGAACAGTTTGCTGATGATGCCCTGCGACAAGAGATTGACGAAGTTCTTACCGTCACTGAAACAAGCAAAGGTCTCAGCTTTGAGTATGTTTGGGAGGCAGCCAAGCACGACCACTATGATGGCAACCATGGCCGTTCAGGCTTGGACACAACATTGAACTATCACAGCATGTTCTTTCCTGTTTCCACTGAAGACATCCAGGCACATTTCCCCGATCCTGCTGCCAGAGCAGCGGGCACAGAAAGTGGTAATACTCCTTCAGGAATTCCTGGCATTGTCCCCGTCTTTGATGCACAGAAGCCAACTAATGGAAATGAATATTACATACAACTAGAAGAACAAGGGGAGAGTACTGTTGGTGAAGATGGAAATAGAGGGCAAGACATGGACTTCAGTTCAGGCCGTCAAGACTTTGTTGTTCTCCAAGATGTCCGTCTGGATGAGTCGAGTACCGATGCTGATTTCTTCCACCAAAGTATTGACTCCAAGGATTCCTATTTACCAGACAGCCACATCTGGTCGTCTCTTGAAAATGATAGTCCATACCACACCAACATTTTCACGGACGGGGGGTCCAAGCAAGAGGACTCTCCTTCCTGGAGACGGGGTTTTATGGAGCTTCCAGAGCGCAATGGCAACCCTTTTCACAATGTTGCACCTTTAGAAGTCCAGGAGGTTGATACAGATAGAAGCTATGGTGATTCTTTTTTAGGGGATTGTTCAGAAGCCCCTCACCCGTCGGATTCTGTGGAAGTGGAGGGGGAGAACAAAGATGTGAAGGGGCTTCTAAACGCTGAAAAACTAGCCGACAACTTTATGTTTCTCAAAGACCAGAACATGATGAAAGACAGATCAAGTTTCTCAAGTCCACAGGATAATTTTCTTCTACCTGGCCTAGCACACGAACCAGAAGAAAGATTCAAAATGAGTTCTTGGGACAACCTCGAGAATTTAGGCAGCTTAGTCACAGCAGACAATTATTTAAAACCTACAGCAAGTAGCACATCCTCAAGACAGGAATTTTTAGACTCGCCGAGTACCAGCCTGGGGGAGTTATGTCCCTCTCAGGAAGAAAATGAAACATTGGTGCCTTTCATTACAGTGGTCACAGAAGATAACACAAGCAACCAGCTGCCAGTTAGAAATAGTTCTTCCACTGAAGACCTTGGTCCTCTGCAATCCTTAGACAGAGGTATAGACTCTGGTTTTGATTCTACCTCAGAGAGGTTTGAGGTTATCATCAGTCAAACTGATGATCACAACCCTGTATTTTCTGAAAGTGCCACTACAGACTCGTTGTGCACAGATGCCAAAATTCCCAGCCTTCAAGATGACCCTGGTACCTCAAAAGATAATGTTCAGCCCATAGGAAGTAAAATGCCTGAAAACTTGCAAGTCCAAGCATCAGACAACGGACTCAGTGAAGACCTCACAAGTAACGATCTGTTGAGTGAACTAATTGAGGATGCAGACATAGAGCTGGAAACCACTCTGTCTGACCATGAAGAGTCCTTTATGGATACCAATGGGCGCCCTATCGTCAGATCTTCCCTGTTGGTCTCTGGGCCGTCTTTGGACCAGATCAGCCAGGACAGTTTGTTGGAAGACAGCATGTCCACTACTCTACCAACTGTTGATAATTCAGCCGAGACACCAGACTCTTTAGACTCCCTTGACATCCACAGGCTCGGTGAACAAGGAGAAGAGCTAAGTGCTCAAATAGCCCCACACAAACTCCAGCCTCCATACAAAATATCCGACAGTGGGTATGAGACGGAGAACCTGGAGTCTCCTGAGTGGAACTCTCAGCCGAATGTTATAGACCAATCCCCTGTAAAAAATGGCATGAGTGTTGCCAAAGAAGAGGAAGAGACGGAGGAGCTTGCAGCTGCAACAAATCTGGTTCCACCGGAAATCATCATCTCCGAAGTCGAGGGTGTGCTGGATGCACACAGTGAGGATCCCAGTGAGGACCAGCAACCAGATCACGTAGCTCCTGCTGAGGAGCCACTCATGGGCAGTAATTACAGAGACTCTGCCTACTTCTCCGACAATGAATCAGAACCTGAGAAAAGGTCTGAAGAAACGGTAGCGGGAGGTTCTGGTGAAGTCACGTGGCTGAGGAACTCTACTGAGGCGGTCAGTGGGGCTGCTGGAGGTCCAGCGCTCGAGGTCAACGTGGAGAAAGATGTAGATTCTTTATTTTCTCAGCAAGAATCTTCTGAAGCACAGGCCAATGGAGAAACATCCGCTCCTCATGTTGGGGGCATATTACCCGCGGATTCAGATATCACAGAGAAATTGGAGAAGGCAACAGAAGCGACCAACAGTCATAATGAAGAGTTGTTCAAGGACCTCACATCTCCTGATCAACCACCAGAAGATGTAGAAACTTCAACACCTCTTCCTCCTGTTGCCCCATCAAAGCCGGTGCAGGAGAGCTCAGGTCATGCTAAACTAACCAGGACCTACGCGAGTGATAGTCATAAAATAAAAGAGCCGGACATGGAGGGGCGTTACCTGGGGAGGCGAGATGGCTCTGGTTCAGATGGACAGGAGGACGGCGTAGATGCGGACGAGGAGGACGAGAACAGCGACGACTCTGATGATGACATCCGTGGATACCAGCTACACAGCTCCAGTTCAGAAAGCGAGGATGATGCCGTGCATCCGGTGCCAGTTATTGTCTCCGATGACAGCAGGGCAAAGAACCTGAAGAGCTTGTTGAAACCCACCACGCTGAACATCGAGGCGCCATCTTCCCCGTTTTCCGCGAGGGGAAATGCAGATAACTCCAGAAGAGCGGTGTCTTTCTTTGATGATGTCACTGTCTACCTGTTTGACCAGGTGAATTATTGTCTGTTTTGTAGGTGGGGGGAAAATTAAATCCTGTCAGAGGCATTTCTTTAGATTCTGAATCTATTATTAAAAAAAAAAAAAAAAACATTTTCAACAAAAGATCCTATATATTTCCCCTGATGTACAGTACTCTTATACACTAAGTAAAAGTTGTGTCGAGCATTAATGTGTGATTTTGTTGAAAAATCAAACATAATGCCAATCGTACAGTGTTATTTTATGTAGCATTCTTTTTTCTTTTTTTTTATTGCATGTATCTGAAAAATCAAATAGAAGCTAGCCTAAGCCTACCGACTTTATTTATGTAACAGGCAGCATTTAAAATGTTTGTGTAACTTGAACTTGTTTTATTATTATTTTTATTTATTTATTTTGAAAAGGGACAATGTACATTGATCAACATTCAAAGAAATGCAAATGTGCCCAAGTTAGCTCAAGGGCTAGTTTTTGTTGGCATTCCCTTTGCCTGAATTTGTTGTTGTTAATAATAATATTAATAATATTAATAATAATAAGCGGACTGGAGTAGATCCGGAAATTACCATCCCTATGTACTGAATAGAGAATGGTTTTGAATTTGGTATTTTGTTGTTCATTGAGTTATTATAGGTGTAACCAGTAAAACACTTTTGTGTGGCCATTCTAATTAAACTCCAACTCATTGTGATGTAGGAGACCCCCACCAAGGAACTGGGTGACCACTCCTCAGGTTCACACAATCAGTCCCCAGAGTTCAGCAGCCCACTGCCCACTGCCAGCTACCTGAATCGGTTCGCCAACTCTGAGAGCTCCACCGATGAAGAAGGTAATGCCAAAGCCTACTACATGTATGCAGCTAACTGAAAATGGTCTTTGCCATTACATTACTGACTCATTCATTAAATCCCTGCAGGCGGTGGATTTGAGTGGGATGATGACTTCTCTCTCCCACCTGCCTTCCTGCCCAAGACGGACAAAGACCCTGTATCAAAGACGATGTCCTCATCTGCAGCATCTCGCTTTTCCTCTCCGCCCCCTGCAACAGGGCGCCTACTGGAGCCCAGCTGGACCAGCTCCTCAAACTACTCCCGTTTCTCCATCTCACCGGCCAGCATCGCTAGCTTCTCCCTTACACATCTCACCGACTCTGACATCGAACAAGGAGGCAAGTTGAGCGTGCAGTCACACCTAACCTGTATGGGTTTCTACACAGGCTTAAAGGAATAGTGAATCGTGAAATGTATTTGCGTTCTAGCTATGAGTTATATGAGAAGATCGACACCGCTCTCATCTCTGTATGGTAAATATGAAGCTATGGCCAACAGAAGGTTATCTTAACACACACTGAAGTCTCCGACAACACTTGCTGGATATTACTCCACCTGGCAAAGAAATAGTCCGGCAAATAACGCCCTATAAAACCGCAACATTTTGTTTTTACACTTCATTTTTCTCTCACAGAAATTAGATATAAGGTGAAGTGTAAGAGGTGCTGGTACTGGATTTCGTTTACCTTTGGACAGAGCCAGGCTAGCGTTTTCCGGTCTTTATGCTAAGCTAAGCCACTGCTGGCAGTAGCATCATATTACCGAACAGACATGGGAATGGTATCGATCTTTTGTCTCAGAGAGAAAGCAAACGAGTCCAAATGTCAAACTAAAATGCTTCATTTTTATTTCAGTCTTAATCTAATCAAATGCATTTCTTGGTGAGAAAGTATTAAAATATTAGTTAATTTTACCATTTCTATAAATATATATGACCTTTTCACTATCCCAGTTGTTATCTTCACTGACTGCTGTTAGCACATTTTACATGTACCATGCTCATTGGGCCTTACAATAATATGAAACAGTTTTGCTAAACTCTTCCTCCTCTTTTGTTCACCACAGGAAGCAGTGAAGATGGAGAAAAGGACTAGTGTGATATATTATCATCGCACTATTGAAAAATGAACCTCTACTCGCACTTTTTGGAAATGGAGAACGGCTGAATAAGGACAAATGACGCGGTTTGTGGGTCAAACCGTGGATGCTTCTCTCAGGCAGAACTGTTCTTTGCATACACGGAGATGGCCATGAGAACAACGACTTTCAGCAAATAAGACAGACGAGGCCCAGCTCCAGTCTGAGCCGCAGCACCTCTCCAGCTACATCAATGTGTGTGTGTGTGATTTCAGTTCAGTGCAATTCCACTTGGGGGGGGGGGGGGGGGGGGGGTTTCTAAATGTTTGCTTTAAAGACTCATCAAGCGCATTCCAGGTGTTTGGCTGCTTCTTTTTATTGTGTGTCGAAGTGCACTCATTTTCCAGGACTTTTGCATCACCAAAAAAAAAACAAAAAAACTTTATGCTCTGAATTCAGCTCACTGGGCTGGGAAACTTATCACTACAGCCAAATAGGAATAAGCTATTTGATTTCAGCAGACCTAGAACTGAAGATCCAAGCTTTTTCTCTTAACTTTGTTCATTTTGCTCCTTCATGTTGTGCGATTATTTCAGTGGTTGCCTCTTTTGGAAGAGTGCTTTGTTTTTTCGTAACCTCTTGTTGGGTGTTATTAGTCACAATCTCCTAATTGGAGAACAAACTATGTGTGGTATCCTTCTGTAGCAGCATTTGAATATAAAGGGTTGAAATGTAATCTTTACTAAAAATCCTTCATCTACAGAGGTGACACACTGTGTGTTCCTTTTTATTAATGTTTGAAAGGAACATTTACAGCAAGTAGTTTCATATTTTTGAGACGTCTCAGTAAGAATTATTGGTGGTATTAGACGAGGATTGTCATATTAATCCTTACAGAGTTTATCCAAGTGAAAGACGGTTGTGAGAAAAAAAACTTAAAGACAAGTTATACATTTTGTAATGCTTCCTTTTATGCTCTGAAATGCGCAGGAAGTTGCTCGGATGGTTTTGACTACTTGTCACTGGGTCTTCTCGCAGTGCCTGTGATGCTGTAAAGACAGCTGCACTCCTCCATGTAATGTCACTACAGCATTTTCGAAATCACACGTTTAGTGAGATTGTGTAAAAAGTGGGAGATTTTATTTTTCAATGTCAGAATGAAGAAATGTTATTGAGCTGTTTGTAAACAAATGTGCAATGAATTTCATTAATTAGTAGAATTTTGAGTTGATAGGACGACCCGGCGAACGTGGCGGCGTTTCTTCAGTAATGTGCAGGGATTTAAGCTTCACAAAAACTCACTACTAGAACAAAACACTGCGGCATTTATCATTGTCATGAACAGTTATCTGCCTTTTTTTAATTTAAATTTTTTTTTTTTTTTTTACTTTGTGTCAAACTCGATTAACCTGTTCCGATGTCATTTTCTCCCTTAAGGACCCCTCGTCCAGTTGAATTTTTGAGCACTTCATCATTGTATCTTATCATTTGCAGGCCATACGTCGTCTCTGTGGCTGTACAGGGCTGACTGGGGATGTGTGTGTGTATCATGATCAGTTTCTGTATAGAAGCATAATGCAAACGGTTCTGGATCAAGATATGCTTTCCCTCCGGGGTTTTTCGTGTACAGCTATTAAAAAAAAAAAAAAAAAAAAAAAAAGAGTTCTTTGATACTGTAGGTTTTACAGTTACTGTATGGTTCTTCAAACACCTTAAACATGTTGTCACCGATGACCTGATGAACAGCTGTACTTCACTTGTAGTAGATAATGTCCATCTCCCCCCGCCCCCATACAGAAGGCACTGTATCCTAGATAATGTTAACCTCTGTTTAAAACCAGCAGCCTGTGCTTCAGTTAAACTTGAACATTTATTTAAGGAAATCTTGTTTTATTTGACTACAGTATACATTTGCTTAATCTTGCACATTTGAGAAATGTAACTTAATGTTGAACTGTACTGATGTATGTAAATGTAAAAAAAAAAAAACGTGTCTGTAAATGGGAAATGATGTAACTGAGTTATAGGTATGAGGTTTCATTTTGTAAGTTGAGTTGATCAGAGGAACATATCACAGTCATCGGCTAAAAGCAGTTAAATTAAGACACAAAAGCAGATGTGAATTCATTCTGTCCTTTAAACTGGTAGATTTTAAAAAATATTTTTACTTCATATTTATCATGCTTAGTGTAATTGAATGAAATGTTTATAATTACACTGTTTAATATGAAAATAAATGCAAATGAACTTATTATTAGGGTTGGTATCTCATTATCTTATGTGTTCGTTGTGGTGTCCTGCCAGAGGAATGACCTTCGACTACAAAAACTGGCTCGTAGGACGTGGAAGGTAATCGCTCTGTTGGGAAGGAGCCAGAACTAGTATGGGAGGTAGGTAGGCTCCAGACTCCAGGAGGGATAGAATAACATAAAACGGCAGCAATAAAGCTTCAGAATAATGTCAATTCACCACAGAACAAGGATGTCCCGGTCAACACTGTGTGGAGTCTTGTTTCATGCACAAACACAGAGCACAGTGCCAGAAGGTCAAACAATGTAAGATGTTTGATCTGCATTGGCACAGACATTGACTCATCCAGTCATCACAGCTTTTTAATAGATACTTTTAAATGTCTTTATATACTCAGTGGTGGAATGTAAATAGTATTTCCATTTTATGCTACTTTACACTTTGTTATATTTCAGAGGCAAATATTTTACTCCACATTTAATAGATTATTAATACAAACAGTATAAATAATACATTTATTTATAATAAATCAACTAATTAAATAAGATGTATTATTTTGATTTAAGCTCTCCAGCAGTATATAAAGTAATTAAATTGGGCTCCACCTTTACCAGCTGCAACAAGTGATGAACACATTAATGCATCACTCATAATTCAGGAGAATATTTTTCTTAAATGGGTCTATCTGCATGATGAGTACTTTTACTTTGTGTATTTTAAGTGTATTTTGATGCCAATACTTTTGTACTTTTACTTCGGTAACATTTTTAATGCAGGACTTTTATTTTAATGAGTATTTTTACACTGGTATTTCTACTTTTACTTAAGTAAAATATCTGAATACTTCTTCCACCACTGACTAACTATTGTGTTACGTACTCTAAACGCTCTTCGCTTTCTACCACGGCCTTCTTTAGCTGCTTCGGTGTCACAAACGGTTGTATATTCTCCACAGATATGTGTCCTAAAAGTCAGGAAAAGGCCTTTTTATTGCGCTCGGCAGGCGAGTGGTTAAGACTCGTACTATCAGCAAGCGTCTCTGGCTTGATCCTTTGCTGCACGCTGTGACTTCTGTTTTCATATTGAAACTTTCATCCTCTCACAAACATTTATCAAAAATAAAAACTTCAATCAACTCGTTTTCCAGACCAACTGGAATGATGTCCGAACATAAAGACATATTTTTTGACTTTTATTTCACGCTTCAATGCCCTTGTACGGTGAATGTCGAGTCATGGTGACATTCAGACCTGCTGTGGAATTTCAACAGTCACGGTCATATCGTGGTCATAGCAGTTATGTGGATGGATATAATACTGACAGGAAGAACTTTACTTATTGCAGGAGGATAGAGAGGAATGATTGTGTACACTGAATTTGACATATTTTCCGCTGCAGTCGCTTCTAATTAAAAGAGCATTGTATTTTCCAGAAGTGTGAAGATCTCAAATTTTTGTTGGTCCTTTTGAAAAAGCCTACAATATTAGGAGGGCTTGTCGGCCGTAGCAATAAGGGCAAAAAACACTCCATTGCAAACATATAATAGGTCAAAATATATGGAGAAACAAATCTCAACAAATGCATAATAAATAAATAAATAAATAAATAAATAATTTAAATCACATGCAAATGTATGACAGGCAAAAACAAACAAAAACAAAACAAAATTCTAGAAACTGAGACAATTTAGCCTACAGTGGGATTGTGTGTTTGCAGTTAGTTTAGAACCCAAGCCTTAGCCCTTTATCAAAGTCCCACCCTCTTAGGTTTTCACAGGATATTTTATATCATAATAAAAGCTATTGCTAGATTCCTAAACACCCAATAGCCAAAGCCTAGTAAGAGCAAACACATGCACTCACTTTTACATTTGTATCCCACAATACATCAAGATCCAGGAAATGCTCTCGTGCTCCCTTTTCTGTTTTGTCATCTCGGCATACTGACGTGACTTCTGCCTGGGATGCGAGCCAGGGAGTGACATTCATCCATCAATCGTGTCAAATCCAACCAAAATATACAGTATAAACTCAGGGGTACGATTGTGCATTCCCTTTACATGAAAGGGTACGGGCCTGTGGGAATGGTCTGAGGAGACATATCTGGATCCAGGCACAAACAGGGCTGGGGCGGGGGAGGAGGAGGAGGAGGAGGAGGAGATGCTACACACCCACAGCGCTCCCGTTTACTTGTGTCGGAGGCTGTGGGGGGAGCGGGCTGCGTGGAGGTCCGACAGGAGGAGGTCCCACAGGAGGAGGATGTGGGGCGCGAGGAGCCTCGGCTGAGTTCCCCCTCACACTGATGTGCTCCCATCCTCCCTGGAAGTCAAACACACATCAATGAGAGAGAAAGAAAAATGATTTACTTGCACGTTTACCTAACTTGTGCACTAGAGGGCACTAACAAGGCTGCAATACACTGTAAACATGTTTAAAACCCTGCTCGATAAATCTAATAAATATGATGACAAAATAAAAAAATTTAAAATCGCGTCCTGCTCAAAAGTATTTCTCAGACTCAAAAGGACCACAAATAAATACAGTATAATGTGAAGCTAAGATGTTGGTGCTACTTTTCTGTTACACAACCTTTGCAATCTACTGTTAGCCAGAAATCTTTTTATACATGCGCCAAACATGTATTAGTCCGCAGCTGAAAATAGTCCCAAACATATGCAGAGGTCAGCATGGCCAACGGTGCGTGTGAGTGTGTGTGTGAATGTATTTCACTGTATTTCAGGTGGCACCTTGTATGGTAGCCTCTGTCTCTGTATGAATGCATGTGTGAAAAAGCAGTTACCATTTACAATGACTAATGACATGTTAATGATCATGCACTTACCCCTATACCATAGTCCCAGGACTGGCCCCTGGGTTGCATGGGTCCCACCCCCAGCCTGTGGCAGACGGCTCCAGTAGTCTCAGCAGGAAAACCTGGAACTCCATCTGCTACGATCCACACCTGGAGAGAACAACAGCACTGAGCGTCCCCATCCTCACAGTCCTGAAGCTTTCTGACGGCTGATTTAGTGGTTTTGCTAAATACAGTGTTCACAAAGGAACAACTTTATTTCCAGGCTTGACTTCCTGTCTACTATTCTGTGGTTATACTGACCTGGTCCAGCGGCCCCACAGAAACCTTGGTGACGTTATTGGAGATGAGCTCCCAGGCAGAGCCCTGAGGGTAGCTGGGGGTGAGGCCCTGTCTGTACCACAAGTTACCTATATGGAGGTAAAAAAAAAAAAAGTGTTTACTGGATTTTAAGAGTCGTGTGGCTCTAAGTAAGTGAACGTTTTGTATTTGCTGCTACTCACTGTTTTCATCCACAGCAAAGACGGAGGTCCGCCCAACAGAGAGCTGTCTGAGCGCCTGCCGGGGGGGAGACGGGATGTGGTACCAGCATTCTCCTGCAGAGGGCCGAGAGCGCTGGAAGTTTACTGCCTGGTGCATGAACTCAAACTATAAAACCTTTATGGTGTTTTTATGCTGCATACAGTACAGGATACACATTTGATGTTGATGCATTACAGATTTCCATTCGAGCGTTCAGACCTTTTTGTCTGTGCAGATGAGATACGTTATAACATTATCGGAGTTTCACATCTTCAACTGACCTGCAGGGTTTTGTGGGGACACAGAGCCTCTGTAGAACACAGCTCCGTCCTTGGCGATGGCCCACACCTGGTTGGCTCCACCGATGGAGATGGACTTAAAGGGCTGGTCCGTGCCCACATGCAGCCAGGAGCTGCCCTGTGACGTCAAACACACTGGAGTTAGAGAGCAGTGTTCTCAGCGACGTTTGCAGAGAAATATGTAGAATATATCTGAATTTAAATGAAAGAGCTGTGCAGTTTTCAGGCATTTTTGTTTTGTTCAAAAATTGGCAGAGTTGTCCAAGTCATGGGCAAAGGTTCAGTATGAAGTATAAAACAAACTGAAACTTTGAAGGAATTACAATGAAATTATTATCATGATGTAAGAATTAGGATCTAGAAGTATTAAGTTCATCTGGAGATCTTTCCTGCTGCACTCACTGTAAAACATTTGACAGAATTTTTTTTTTTTTTCCAGCAAGTTTCTCACCTCAGGATTTTGGGGGCTGACTCCCAGACGACACAGGACGTCTCCCTTATCACTGAGGGCCCAGACGGGGACCTGCTCCATGCTGCTCTGGGCCAGGCATGGCATCAAAGAGATGTCACTCAGACGGATGGGTGGGACCTGCTGCCATGGACCTCTCAATGTGATCTTACACTTCCTGTACGCAGAATATGTGATTGTTTTAATGCTGAAGAAACTGTGTTACGCCCAAAAGAAATGTGTGAGAGTGTTTGATCACCTCGTCCATCTTCTGCGCCTCACAAAGTCCTTCATGGTTTTGTGGCCGTGAAACGTCCTGTAGGAGGGAGATCAGTCAGACAAATGGCACACCACACCACACCACACCATTTAAAAATGTTCTTACATCCTGAGAAATAATAGTAACATACACAGGGAAGTCTGCAGCGTACTGCCAGCCCTCTTTGTCTGTCCCTCCAGCAACGTTGTAATCCACAGCCCACTCTGACACCTGAAACACAGTTTGGTGGTGGAGATTAGCTTGTGATGATACATGAAATTAAACGCCTTTGCAGGAGGAACTTTCAATATCACCTACCCAGGACCACTGAGGAGAGGGCGGGTGTGTGTTTCCTTTGGTGCACTCCTCCAGTCCTCTCTCATCACTCCACATAGGGCGGTCTGTAGGAAGTCCTCTGGAGCCAAAAAAGTAAAAAGTGAATGTTTTAGAAGTAGTCAAAGACAGTTCTGTCGACAACCTTTTAAACCACCAAGATCAAGGTAAACCGCACAGACTGTAAAAGATGAAATGTTCCTACTTGTCTGTATATCCGGTCATAGGGTTCCATCTTTGATTCTCATACACATGAACACTCCTGGCATCAGTCTGCTGGTGCATCTGGACTGCATCTCCTGCAGTAAGCACGAACAGAGATACAAATCTAATGCTAGCAAATAAAAAGTTACACATATGGCTCTACAGCTGCAACGGAGGCTTAAGCAATTGCACACAACACTACAAGCTGTTAGCAGGAAGATTTATTCTCTCTCATGTGCAATCAATAATTGATTATAAATGTGACATACATTTGACAATTAAAGTAAACAGCTTTGCAGCTAATTATTTTCATTAGAGATTATTGTACCAATTATAGATTTTGGAAAAAAAGCATTTAGCGTAGAAATATAAAATTCAATAGCTCGTCTTTCAAGAGAATCTGTTTTATCAGCAAATATTTTCCATGTTTACTTGATAAATAACGAAGCAATGATTAAAATGGTCACAGATTCATTTTATGTTGATCGACTAATTAATCACTTCGACAGTAGTAATACATACATGAAAAACTGAGCAAAAATACTGGGCCACTGATAAAAAAAAGGTGATTTAAAAAGGACCCATCAATGGTTTGTACATATGACTATTAAAGGAGATGATATCTGAACATATGGGTCAGTTTACCCGGGGTGGGCTGTTGCCCATAGCGCCCACTGTAGACCCAGGCGGTGCCGTCCCACCCGATGCCCCACACCAGCCCCAGACTGTTAGACTCTACACAGCGCAGGTGACCCGGGACCTGCCGCCAGAACCTGCAGCACCATACAGCGGAAGCACCCAGCGTTAGCCACATTACAGTTAGCACACAGAGACAATGTGCTGCCACCCACAGTATGAAGGAGATTTGGCACATCAAGAGCAAAGATAATACCAACTTTCACCATGCAGAGCAGTGTGTTAGCATGTGAGGGACAACTGACATGGAGCAGAATTAAGACAGGGTTGGTACAGCTTTTTAAGAGTAGAATTCAAGCACTTTTCAAGATTTTCAAGTTTACCGAATTTCTTTTTCACCCACAGCGATCAACGTATATTGTCACTTTGTTTATTTACCAGCTATTCATATTAACTTTGTGTGCTTTGATCATGATTAATGCTAAGCTAGCTACGGTCTGCTCTGTGTCTGGTGTGAGACGCCAGGAGACGACAAACAAATATGACCATGGGATTGTTTCATCTCAGTTAATAAAATATTTTTGGAATTTTCAAATTCAAGCATATTCCTAACCTTGACGACGTAACAGTTCAAATTAAGCATTTTCCAACCATTCAAGACTTTGTACGAACCCTGTCAAGTCCGTGTAGACACAAAAATGTGATGGGAAACCAAATCTACCCGAAAGAGAGAATGAAAACAAAAAGTGCAGGCAGACAGAGTTTACTATTTGGTATCAGTCTCACATGAGGTCACAGGCCAGTGTGTGTGCAGCGGCCTCCAGGGAGAAGGATGGCTCATGGACCATGATGTCTCCCTTTGAGGTTGTGGACCACAGCGCGTGTCTGGACGGGGGACCTGTGATCCCGCGACACTCACAGCAACAGTCAGACAACAGGCACAACTAAACACATAGGACAGACCCAGAAACAGCAGGGAATGTGATCAGCAATGGGCTTTAGCAAGTAAATGTACATACTAGTAAAGTAAAAGATTTAAAAAAATAAAATAAAATAACAAAGCTACAATTTCACCTTAGTGTTTTGCTGGATGCTCTTTGTGCTTTAAAAAATCATTTATTTTGTGTGTAATTGTTACCCAGTCGTTCATGTCCTTTTCAGTTTGTGCTGCCAGTACCAGAGGCCACCTCTGTTTGGTCCTTTGGGTGGTGTACACAGCAAAGGCATAGTGGCAGTCCCTGAGCACTGGAACCAGCGCCGTCACTTCGTTTATAAACACATGAAGGTACTGTGACAAAGAGACAAGAACATTTAGTGTGAAGAGAGTTAACAAAAGTCAACCGTCAGTGGAAAGATGAGAATTTAATGGACCATCATTTAAAAGGAATACTTCACCCCTAAAATGATCATTTGTACATCAATTACTCACCCCGTTACTTTGAAATGGTAAAGAAAACGTTGCTTTTCTCGCATGCCTCGTCGGTGAACGAAGAAGCGGTATTGTTTGAAATAGTAAAGTTTTAGACAAATGGCATGTGCTTGGTAAGTAGTGAGCATACGACTTGGATTACACTGCACGAGCTGTGTGAGAATTTGTCAAGGGAGGTTTTGATTTAGTTTTGCTGTTGTTGAACCATTTAGTTCAATTCATCAAGACTTTTCTCTCGTTTGTTGGATTCTTTGTGCATCGTGGAGGCCTGCGAGAAAAACTAAGTTGTCTTCAAGAACTCAAGGTAACACAGGCTGAGTAATGGATATGCAAATGGTCATTTTGGGGGTGAGGTATTCCCTTAAGAGCAAAACCAACCTTTTTCTCATCATACTGTGTGTAGTAGACAAAGAAAATGCTGTCCTTCCTGCCGTCAGACTTGGTGGACTGCTCGAGAGCAACACCCACATCCACCCAGCGCTGAGGCTTCCAGTCTCTCCACCAGCGCAACGCACCTTTACGCACCCACACCGACTGGCAAGGGGAACGGGAGGATGAGACCGCATAAAGACACGAGACGAGATATGATCAAACTAAAGGCAGAAAGGAGAAGTTTAAAGACGAGTGTCAAACAGAGGCCGTCTTACGTGGCTTCTCTCCAGCGGCTTCTTGCTGATCTCCTCTCTGTGTTCCTGCTGCTGCTGCTGCTGCTGCTGCTGTTTGCTCCAGGCTGCTGACTGGACTGGAGTCAGTGACAGAGAGCTGGTGAGAGGACCTGACAGACAGACATTCAATTCAGACGTTTAGACAGACAGACAGACAGAGACAGACAGACAGAGACAGACAGACAACCATAGAGATGACACGTACAGTATATCTCTATACATGTAAAAGCCCAAATAGACACACAGTGTACAACATTTAAACACAGATATAAACTGACATTAAATATGACCAAATGTGTGACATTGTGTGTGAATAAGTTCAAGTTCCCATGAGGGGTTTGCATTATTTTGTGTACTCTCACAACATGAATGTTAATAAGCCATCATCACACCTGCAGAATTTGCTATTTAAAAAAAAAAAAAAAATTGTAAATGTAATAGTTCATTTGGTAAATACATGAATCTTAAAATCACTGCATAGTAGACCTGTCACGATGATGACTATCGACTTATCGTATGATTATATGGATCATATCATCCACAGATCCGGTGTGGGAACATTTTGAGTTCAAGCTGATTGAGATGGTAGTATTATTGTTGTTAGTTATACAAAACCTTTAGCTAGTATGTTGTTATACCCCCTCTCTATACCCCTGTGCAAAATATTTAATATTTGTTCAAGTGCAAGTTTTGTTAACTGAGCCAGAGAGACTATTTTATTTATTGTCTTGGTTGTGGGGTTTTGTTTTATTTATGTTTTACATATTTAGTAATTGATTGCCAATTTCTGAATATTTTTATGAAGTTAATTTCTTCTTTGAAAGGGTGTACTGGCATTATTATGCTATTATATCATCATTACTTCAGTGACCAAAAATGTTCTTAAAAAAGGACAATAACATTGTTTATCGCAATTATGTCTGGGACAATATATCATCCAACAAAAGGTGGTTATCGTGACAGGCCTACTGCATACTGGTTGTCTATATACCTATGGGACTGAGCCAGCTGATCTGAGAACTTGCGTCCACATCGCAGCCTCCACCAGAGATCCAGGTCCACACTGGTGCGTCCTCTACTCCAACACCCTGAGGGGTCTCCAGAGTCCCCAGGGCATAGGTGGCAGCAGCACAGCCATCGCCCAACGAAGGCCCCGCCGCCTGCGCACAACGAGCTCCTGCTGCTCCCTCTAGATCCACATTCATCCAGGGGACGTCGTGCCCTGCAGCATCAGGGGTCGGTAGTATCGGGGCTGGGGACGGCTCCTCGACTTCTTCCTGCGGCACCTCTGCGATGGACAGTTGGGGAGTGGAAGTTTTGTCGCGGTCTGACACCAGGCTGTTAATGAAGCTGTCGCTCGCAGGGATGAACGGTTTGGGGGCGTCCTGTTGGGAGGCTGAGGGAGTGTCCTCTGTTTTCAGGGGAGGCGTAGGTGTCTCGGCTCTCCCTAAAGGGACTACAGAGGAGGCTGCTGCCTCCAGTACTGCGGCTTCTTTAGTGCTGTTTTGCGGGTTAGTAGGACCCAACTCTGAGTCCGAGTCAGTGCAGCTCAGAACTGAGCCTTGTGAGGCTTCAGTCAGCTGGCCACCAAACTCACACTCCTTCCTATTAAACACATGTGGACAGAGCAGCAACAAATAAGAAATATAATCAGGGCAGTATCATTGCAAGATACAAGAAGATTTAACTCGATATTTATACAGACCTGGGTGGGATAAACTCTTTATTATTGCCCCATTGGGCAGAAACTGGAATCCAGCCGCTCCCGCTCGGTTCAGACAGCGTCACACCCATCCTGAAATACAGGCCGCGGTCCTCACCTACCGCCCACACCTGACAGAGAGAGAGAGAAGGAAACAATGTAGAACAACAAAGACGAAAGGAAACAGTTACAGGCGCACACACACATACACGTTAGTTATTGAGCCATTAAATACATTTACTCAGTAGAATCACAAGAAGGAAATTCCCTAACAACATAAAAAACTAAAAGGATAAATGTGGCAGAATCCTAATAAATATCAAATAAAATAGAATAAACTTGTATTCACTTTATCAGTGGCACTAGTAGGACACAGGCAGCTTGTTACTTTATAAGGCCATATACTGTAACACTGGCGCCTGCCACCCCACACAAGCCATATCCATAATCGCAGCCCTGAAATATGAAATATGAAATACGGGATATGATGATGACGGCTTGGCCAGCTTCTAATTAGGGAGTCTTATATATAAGGCTAGGCCTGAGGTGCTACTGCTGGGACATTGGCTGGAAGGGCTGGCTGTACTCGTGTTACAGGGTAACCCCGGGGCAGGACTAGAGGCCAGAGGTAGGAGGGCTGGGGGAGGGAGAGCAGGGGTGAGAGACAGGGGAGGAGGTGTGAGATGGGGGTTTGCAGTGCTAGCAAAGTCCTCAGCAGTGAGATACAGAGCGAAAGCCTTCCTGCCCCGACCCCAGCCCCGATCTGGCTCGTCCTGAAACCAGATCCAAAGTTGAGGGTAAAGTGAATCGGTCAGAGGGGAAGCAGCTACAGTGCAGTGGAAACACGCTCCAGTAAGGTTTGAAGACGTAACAAATGCTGGAATGCTAATGCTAAATGATATTCTTAATAATTAAATGTCATTGACAAAAAAAAAAAAAAAGCTAGGATGGTGTTTTCTGTGTCCAACAATGTTCAACATATGGTCGGAATTTTTGTTTAAAACATGAAAAAAAAATTACTAACATTTCCAACAGAATGTGAAGAGGTAACAGTGTTGACGTCGTGTCAAAGACGTCTATGTGTTGTGTTGCAAAGATATCTACTGAAATTAGCATGCTAATCAGCTAGCCCCGGCCCATCCTGTCCTGTAATACCACTTGTCCCTCTAGAGGCGATAGTGAGTCTCTGTAGCGCCAATCTGACCTGAGACCAACATGACAGGATGAAGAAGTAGAGCTGCCCTGAGGGCTTGTCAATGCTGGGCCCGTGCATGTGCATTTGATAGTTTGTTTATTGGATTAAAGTGGCAGAAATGAGAAAAACCTATTTACTTTGTAATTGTTTCTTCTTAAACCCCCTTCCGTTGTAATAGCTACATTGTTGAACCTACATACAACTTAACAGAAATCTTTTAACCTGGTCATTGAGTCCTACATCCACCACCATCATCTCCCCTCCGATGCTGATCCAGCCGGAGCCACAGGGGTTGTGGGAGTTCACGCCACGCCTGAACCACACCTTGAAACACATGAACACACACATATGTTACTTACCAGCACAACGGACAACAGCTATTCAGAGTTTTACACACGTGAGGAGTATGGATTCACCTTGTAGTCTTTAGTGACCACCCAGACCACGCTAACTCCAACAGCCACATGAAGCGCTTCGATCTCCTTTACGGGGGATTCCACCTCTACCCACGATGTGCCTGATAGAAGAAAATGATTGAGGTTTACTGACACAGCATAAAGGCAAGGCCTTATCTTAGCAAGCCGTCACCATTATTGTGGTAGTTTAAGTTATGTTTTGTAAAATGTGCTCCCCTGTAAAGCCAAAGCTCGCTTTAATGGCACCTTTTGTTCAAGGTACATTTAAACCTAAACCGTCACGTTTGACTTTTGAAAAATGGAAAAGAAGTATTTCTGCTGATAATCGTTGCAGGGTAGTATACTGTAGGGTTTGGGTTAGTTTTATTTTGTTCCCACATGACAACAAACTGATGGTCTATCTTGTTAGACACCTAGGATGCATCCTCTTGCCTAGTTTCTTCAGGTACAATATGTGTTAAGAGGTACCTCATATACTATGATTCGGTAACAACAGAAACTGATCTTGGTGTCGGAATTGAAAATTTCCGACTCTAATACAGAGAAATAATATCATAAAGTCACAAAAATCACAAGCAATCTAGAAGAAGAGAAATAAAGGTCATAGCCTGACACAAATCCCATATTCATACAATGATCACTCAAGAAGGATTGTTAAAGAAAATAAAAAGGAGCAAAGATGAGAGATAATGGGAAAAAATATTTTGGTGGGTAAATGTAAACGTGAACTACAGTGAATGCTGACCAATGGGGCTGTCCAGGCTGAGGCCAGTACGGACCAGCAGGTTCCCATCCCACAGTAAAGCCCACAGCAGGTCCCCGGGGCCAGCACATAACTGAGCCACCTCTTTGGGCACCTCTACCTCCTCCCAGCTGGTGCCCTCTGGCACCCGAGGGTGGATACCCTCCCTGAACCACACCTGCAGGGGAAAGATAAAGTCAGAAGAATGGACTGGGTAGGATACAGCATCGCATGCTCCTCGGCTTAAAATAATATATCCATAATACAATATATTATGTATGTATAAGATAAATGCCAGTGCAATTAATAGATCATTAATAAAACATCAAGCCATATTATCTAATGTATAGTACTATAGTAAGTATATGTACACAGGATTTAATTGGCTCAAGAGGATCTTTAAGTTTGACTAGGTCAATTATATGAAGTCATGCTGCCCTCTTGTGGCCAACAATGATAAGTAAACTGCACTTACTGCCTGTTGCAAATATCTGACTGAGATACACATTTGCAGCATTTGATATCATATTAGGCAAAATCAATAAAGTGTTCAACATCACTGTGTAGAGGGAAATACACACTACTGTGTACAAGAGCAGGGCACATTCAGTGCTGCATCACAGTATTGTAGGTAATACACTGACTATGGATAAGTACCTCATACAACACCCACTTCAAAACAGCCAAACTATCCCTTTAAGTTGAAAAAAGAAAATGTGGAGAAAGATAGGTGTACTTCACATGCTCTAAAACCTTTGTCCCATGACTGTTGGTCCAATAGACTGACCTCTCCTTGTTGGGACACACCCCAGAGGTAGGGATACCTTCCAGACTGGTCACTCAACTCCCAGCCACCACAGCTTATGTCACAGAGCGGCAGCGGGGGCTTCTTGGGATTGTCCAGGGGGGTCTGCAGAGAGATAGTGGCTTTGCTTGACTCTTCAGTCGGACCTGTACTCAACTTTTCTACACAGAATCTTAGTAGGCATGGGACGATATCAACTTTTCATGTCACAATTATCCTGGCTAAAATAATTGTGATTCTGGATTCTACTACGATCAAATTTATCGTGCTTATTTATTTATTTATTTTATTTTCATTTATTTTAAAATCGCCCCATCCCTAAATCTTACAGATGTATAGTACACTAAGAGAGTGTCCAAACCTTCGCCCAGGTGCCTTGTGCTGTGTATCTCCTGTAGCGGATCCACCGCCTGCGACGAACACAAGAGTTCCACTTCTTGTCCGGGGAGAAGTTGGCTGGGAAATCTACTGCGTACTCCCAGCCCTGAGGAGAGACACAAACAGAGCCTCAATAGAGCAGAGTAGGATAAGACATTTATATATTTCATTCATCAAAATTAGAAAATATAATTATAATAACAATAACAACAACAATAATACATGTTTTATTCATATAGCACTTTTAAGTGCGTTCCAGATTAAAAGATTTACAAAATACTTTCCTTTTTTTTATGATTTTGGAACATATATCGAGCCGCACTGAGCTGACACATAAACAGAAGGAGATGCAAGTGCAAATTAAGTAAATATATATAAAGTCCATATATGATTCTGTGAGATTGTGGATACGAGAAATAAGCTCATATAAAGCAGGTGAAATTTAAGTAAAGGAAATACCACATCTATAAACATGTCAATATAAGATGTGATCTCATATAAAGCAGACAGAGAGCCAATAAAAGAACAAACTCTTGAATTTAATTTTAGAACAGACAAAAGTGCAAAATGTATGGAAGTGCATATTAAGCACAATATAAATATGTAATGACAATAAAGTTAAAATAAAACACCATAAAATAGAAATAGAAAGAAATAAATAAAGAAAGAAAGAAAGAAAGGAAGAAATGAAATGAAAAGGACTGTGTGTTCATGTGTTGTTTCTTACCCCAGTCTGGCTGGGTTCTCCTCCGCAGGTCTGATCCACGTACCAGTCTCCCTCCCACTCCCAGCTGCGGGAGGGCAGCTGAAAGCTGTGGAGCGGTTGAGGATTCATCCCGGTCACGTCGCTCCACGGCCAACGGTCTGTGGGCAGCAGTGTGTCAGTGAAGCTGTCCACGGGGTTCCACCTCTGAGAACACACAGAGAGCAACAACACTTTAGCAAAAGCGACACACAGCGTCTACATTGTAAGTGTCAACATACAGCTTGGGCCCACCTGGTTTTCATAGGTCTCCTCCCGGTAGCGGATGGCCGTCTCACTGGGCATCATGTTGAGGTAAACATGGTGGTCGCAGCCGATGCCCCAGCAGCGCCCCTTCCCTGCAGTGACACGCTTCAGCTCCAGCAGCAGGTCGTCTGCCCGCTCCCAACGCTGGCCAGCTGTGGAGAGGCTGTACACCCTGCCATACACATCCACGGCCCACAGCAGCGTGATGGGCATGATGGCCCCTGAAGGGAGACAGCAAGAAAACACTAATCTTTCCAAGCTGTCTGGTATTTATTTTATGACTCTGTGCACTTCATCTTTATTGATATCCTGAAGAGATATGACCGAGAGTAGTAAACGCTGCATTTACATTTAGGTTCATCCTTGAATAGTTATTTTCCCACTCTGGTAGTCTGCATCACCATAATAGGAAATACATACGTAGAAATCAGGGGTCATTTCTATATTTTCTTTTTTGGAGAAATGGTAAATGGACTCCATTTATACAGTATAGCGCTTTTATCTAAAGCCACAGAACTAATTTATTTCGTCCAACTTTACTCTCAAATTACCATGAAGCATATTTCCATCTAACATCACTATGCCATGACAATAAAGGCATCTTAATTATTTAAAAAGAGAGTGCCTTTGAATTTTCTGTCTACATGTATCTTTCTCCAAAGAGCACCTCAAACAATTCTATTTGACTTTAAATCATAAAATATCCTCCAATCTTTTTTTTGTTGGGAATCCTTACTTTTTCTCAAAATTATGATAAGATATTTTAGATTTAGAATAGATTTTTTTTGTAGTGACCACTAAAGCCTGGCAGTGGGCTTTTAATTTGAAATGTCATACCGGAAGTCCCATGTTTATTTTGGCTGCGCACACTTGACACTTGCTTTATCGACTGATACTAATCCGCTACAGTATTGACAGTCACTATGCTTCGACTACCGCCATCAAATCAAACAGGCCTTTAATTGGTTTATTTAAATGCAATGTACAGTTCTGTGACACAGACTAAACCAGCTTCTCTAATTCAAATACACGGAACTACGGGGCTGCGAAGAAAGAGTAAATGTAGCCTATCACATTACATAGTTTTTCTTTTTTTTTTTTTTTTAATAATACTGCAATTTCCCAGAGTTAACTTAACGCACCTCACAGCCTGCAGTTGAGCTTCACGCGCACACGCACACACAAACAGCGCTCGAGCAGCAGCCGAACGTTACCTGAATATTGGTATCCGATCCGCGGTTGTCAAGGGAATATCAACACACGAGACATGACATCAGGTGCAACAGCCGATACCTGCCATCACCGAGGCCCATGCTAGGACACATTCAAAAGCCCATGTTAAATAACAACAGAGGGAGGTAAAGCATGCATAGCGTAAAAACACAGATAGCTGATATGGAGCCGTGTGCCGCAAAGTCGGCTATAAGCTGTTTACAGGGTGTCTCCAGGTTAAAGGCAGCAGGCAGCTAACCGTCAGAGACTTTCACACACATCGTTATTACTTACATGTGAGGCTCTATCAGGAGCAACAGGTTTGGAGAAGTAAAGTAAAGTCATCCATGCACATTTCGGCTGTGGTATTTCATTTACATTGTGGACCAGAGGAATGCTCCGTCCAACTCCCGAGCCCACAACAGGAAATGGAGGAAGTGCTGCTCTGATTGGTTGGAACTCTACAGGAGTGGCGGATCTCGGTCTCCTATTGGTGGACCACGAGGAGCTTTTTTTTTTTTTTTCCGACGACCGCTGCTGATTGACGCGCATATTTCAATAATTTATTCAGCGCCAGATGAATTATTGAAGCGCAAGGTTGGTTTTACTTGTTGGCTACAGTTTGGAATATTTCATCACTAACCAACAGATCAAGATACGAAGAAAATGTTCGAGTGGTGCTCAGAAACTTTTAGTTATTGCCAATTTTCCTAAATAACACTGATGTTTGGCAGGGGTGGTATTTAGCTAAGTACATTTACTCAAGTACTGCACTTAAGTACACATTTCAGGTACTTTTACTTTACTTGAGTATTTCCATTGTATGTAACTTTATACTACTCCACTATATCTCAGAGGAAAATATTGTACGTTTTACTCCACTACATTTGTAGCTATTACTTTAGTTTCTTTACAGATTATACATTTGCATACCCTTCCTGTCAAATTTAATCCACAAATCTCCAGATTTGGTGATTCTGAATTAGAATTGTTCTGATAAAGTTATGGATGAAATGTTTCTTTGTGGATTGAAAACAATCTCCTACTTCTTTAGCTAAATAAAGTATTAAAGTAAAGTAAAGTAAAGTATCAGCTGGGAAATGCATCGTCACAAAGCTGTAAACAGGGATGTTTTTTCTGAGCACATGAATTTACAAACTTCATTTTTAGAGATAAGTGGTTCTCACAGGACAGTGGTGCTACCATCAAACGATGATCATATAGAATATGATGCGTTGCTGCAACATACACATTAATGCATCAGTTATATTAATCCACAAGCATACTTTAGTGTTGTTTTGAATGCAGGTATTTTGCTTGTAGTAGAATATACTTTTTTTTTTTTGTAAATTTACCCCAGCTTAACATACTACCATGATAGGCTATATCCATACTGTAGATACAGTCACATAAAACCGAGACCCTGCTGGAAAAGTAGAAGTGGAGGAAAAAAAAAAAAAGATCATGTATACTATACTCGTATGTGCATTTTCGTTTGTACATCTAATTGTAAGAGTAAAATAAAATACAAAGTTAAATTAAAGTATTTAAGTATGTGGCCCATTTAACGTTGTTGATATGTATTTTAATTGGCTCCCATCACCAGGAACAAATCAGGATTTATTTTTTTATCCTGTCGAAGATGAATTCACTCATTTGTATCCTCCCCAGACCTGCGACCACCAGATTGAATCTGAGCACGTGAATCCAATATTATGCAACATTAAAGGTTACCCACTCATAATGAGGACAGCAATTACGTAAGTCAATGTGAACAAACAAGCCCCCCCCCCCACACACACACACACACACACACACAACGTCTACTCAAACACATTATGAACTAATAACCTAATAACGTGTGACTGCATTATGTAAAGGCCTACATTAAAACCAGTCGGCACTGGGAGGTAATGTAATGGTGTGCTCACTCTGCAGTGCACTGCGCGCATGCAGCACTGAGCCCTTTACTTTTATGAACTGTCGCTTTAAGAAGCCTTTCAGTGCGCAGAGGCGCTACAGCAGCTCATCACATGATTCTTCTCTTGTGACAATCCAGACAGAAAGGAAAAGCCTTTCTGAGTTCCAGCTGAGTTAGGCGGCGCTGCGATGACAGATTCCTGTTGTTTTGGTACCAAAGGACCAACTGCAAGGAGGGACATGGAGTTAAGTTAACCATTACCAGACCATTCCTGCCTTTTTAAGTGGACATTTGGTAAATATTTGGGGTTGTTGCGCCACCGGGGACAAAGTTGGCGCATGGAGAGGGACGAAGTTTCATTTTTGCGCAGCGTCTTTTCTTTGTTTTTGTCGCAACTGCGTGTCAACCAACGTCTCGCAGCTTTTCGGACAATAAAAGCGAAGTAACCGGAGTTCAGTTTTGGCCATTTTTGTTGCTGGAGATTTAAGTTAAGGGCAGAGAGAACGAGACAACTTGAGGACGCATCACGTCGGGTGAGATGGTGGACTCCAAACCTCTTCTCCAGGACAGACCTCCCGCCTACCACGCCGTCCCTGGGGCTTATGAGTACGGCCCGCAGCAGCACAGCTATGGGGCCATCCCCGCGCCGGCCCCGCCGCCCTACCAGTACCCGGCCGGTCAAGGCAAGTAGCCCCGTTCACGTCGCACACGTACATGCTCCATATTTACCAGAAAGTAAAGCACCCAGACGGGAAGAGAGGTGTCACTGCTGCCCACTTCCGTCTTCGTATAAATGAACCCTTAAAGGTCGTTTTGCTGTGGCTCTGAGTCTTTTTGTCTCAAGCGGACACATTTTGAACCACTGGGTCTGAGACTTTAACTTACAAATGCCGTGAAAGAGCAATAAGTTTCGTTTATCAGGGGCTCCAGTGATGCGCATGCGCAGTATGGCAATAGCCATGTCTGGTATTTGTGTCTGACCTGTATTAGCCTGAATTACAAAATGTGCGCCTTTTTTAAGGTAGTCAATAAACCACACATAACTAATACACTTTATAGTCGGATGATTTATGTGTCAACACATAATCTGAATGTGAAATATGTTTATGATGCAGATTTGTCTTGCAGCGCTACAAGTTCTGCTATTGTAACCCCAGTCCCAGTACTGTATGTCTGCTTTGTATGAAGCAGGCAGTCATCATCTGACTGATTGTATAAGCGCTGCAATGACAAGGAAGTCACACTGTCCTAAAATGAAGTGTCATTTCTTGTAGTTTCCTGTTTGCTGGGCCACATGTTCTTTGTCTTCTGTGTAGATTTAAATAGCCTGTTGCTGCAACTGAAATCAACTGCAACTGGATCATTTCTTTCCTACAAACACAGTCCCCAAAATTAAAACATGTTCTGGTAGTTTGTTTAAATATACATGTTGTTATTTACAATGACTGTCTACAATAACAGGTATGACATTTCCTTCTGTCAACCACAGGATACCCAGCAGCCCAAATGGGTCCTGCCATAGCCCAGCAGCCCTACGCTGGGACTTACACCATCATACAACCGTCTGTGGTGGTGGTGGGAGGCTGCCCTGCCTGCAGGTGACAACACACACTCAAAAATATATGATAATTCAGGGTATTTTTTGCGATAATGACTTGATGTCTTGACAATATGACAACGTTTAAAAAAAAAAATGTATATATATATTATATACATACATATATATATTATATACATATATATATATGTGTGTGTGTGTGTGTGTGTGTGTGTGT
>CALSCE010010635.1:1275705-1288999 GCA_943593645.1 Bovichtus variegatus
GTGTGTGTGTGTGTGTGTGTGTGTGTGTGTGAGAGAGAGAGAGCTGGAAAGTGGAGTCTCCTTACCTGTTGCTATTCACGAGAGGCTCGGAGAGTGCACGGCAGTAAGATGAAGGGAACCAGCCCCTCCTGCAAGACACAAAGAGAGAGAAGCCAAGTGAGGGATGATTACATCTGCGGTCTATCCTTCTGCCAGCCTGCCTATCACCTCTCATTGCACAGCAATCTGAAAGCCTCTCTAAATGATTAGCAACTCATTGAGGAGATACAGAGAGGTATACGCTTCTTTTTTTCCCACATCGAGTATTGTTGAGATACTATAGAGCTACTTTTAGTCCTCTGTTGTTTATACTGTGTGGATGTATGCCTAGGGTGGCAAAAAGCTGGAATTCGTCACAGAAAAGACATCCTCGTGAATGCATGCCTCTGATTTGAAAACAGATCATCAGAAGTGTACCATTTCGAATGCATCTATCCTTTATTTTTGATGGGATTTTATCTTTTCTAACAGCAAATATTCCCTGCTGGCTGGGGACAGTTTATGTTCCATCATTTAGAAGAAGCAAAGGAAATCAATGACTTGAATGAATCAAGGTCTTGTAGTCGAGGTCTTATCTGAAAGCTGCTGAGCCGACACACGATTAGTGTTTGTTCGCCGAAACTTCGTGCTGGTTTAATAAATGAGTCAATGCCACTTCAGAGACCTAGCAGGTTTCCGGAGGCCTCAGTAAGATAAATCAAGCTGCCATTTGTTTACACACACCACACACACACACAGTATGTGGAGTTGAAAACCATATTGAGAACGACGTGATGAAGCCAGTAAAATGATTTCATTAAATTAAAAGGTGCTCCAACAATTTCTCACCTTGATCTGATAAAATATGGTTTATTTCAGCTTGAAAACACATTCAAAGCAATTTACCTGAGAGAATGAAAAAGGTTTTTTCTTTAGAAATTAGTCACAACTTTTCTCTATCACAAGCTCAAACCAAGGACGGTGCGTCATTGTGCTGTAATGGTACAAGATTGTTCGTAATCAGCATGTAGCCGGTCAGCCTCGCCCTCTGTTGTGGATAAATGTTAATATTTGCACATCTTGCCTAGAGAATGGGCGTTTCCTTCGTCTACCTGCGACAAAAAGACTCCTATTGGAAAATACACCTCACTCAATCTCACTCATATTAATAACAGCTTTTATTTATTAGGGAAGGGTTTTCCAATGAGAACATGTTCACTGAAACTACTTGGCCTTTATAAAAAAACCTTGCACAAGGACAACTCACTCGTACTGGTACTTTCCCTCACTGACTTTTTCTGGTTAGGAAGGCAAAACTCTAACGAGCCTGTTTGGATGATAAGACAATCAAAACGTATGTAGGGAAAGTGAACATGATAATAATAATATGCAGTGTTGGGGAGAAACAAGTTACATGTAACGGCGTTACGTTATTGAATAACAAAATGAACGTTCAATTCAGTTACTGATCACGTCGGTTCATCCGGAGTTGCCCTTTCACAATGGTGGCACACAACAGGAGATATTCCCTGTCAGACGCGTTCTCACCTCCTGGAAATACTCCGCTTGGGTTAGTTGAGGGGGGCAGGCGGTAGAACATGACGCACAAAGTAAGCAGCGGTTGTATTTTACGAGAAATCACAGGAAGTCCTCACTACCAATACACAACTAGTCACTCACTTTGATGAAGTTATGAAAAATAGTTGCACAACTCTTTTACATTTTAAACAGGATAACTAGTAATCTGTAACCTATTACATTTCAAAAGTAACCTTCCCAACACCGTTAATATGCACAGTCACATGTCAGATGTCGTTATAAAATGTTGCTGGGATGTATCATTTTATTACTGGTGTATTTTTCGCTCACTGTCTTGCCGACATTCATCCTTCAGTCCATCAATAGTGTGTGTGGGTGTCTGAATCAAAGTAGGTGTTGCCAGGCGAGTTGCCGGGAAACATTATCAAAGCTGATATAAGACAAAAGGAGAAACCCGGCAAGAGACCCAAATGCATCAAAGCCAAACCTCCAGCAGGACGCGTAGCTCATCCTGTCAGACGCTGTGATCTGATAAACATGATGATATACACTTTTTAAGCCTTTAGGCAATCTAGCTCGCCCCGCTTGCAGTGGTAAGGCAGGAGCACCAAAGTTAAATGTGCGACAGCCTCACTTTTTTTTTTTAAAACCAACTCAGAAATGCTTCCTTTCTGCCCTTGATCAGTTTTTCATATATATTTTGCAAGGTAATTTCCCTTGCTAGTGATAAAGATCAAACCTGATGAATGATTTAAATTCAAAAACACACTTCCAAGATCTCAGCTCAAATCCCTGTTTAAGAAGTCAAACATCAGAGACCTGGGGAGAGCGGGCTTGGTTGGTGCCCGTCTGTGTTGGAGAGCAGGTGCTACTCTGGACTTCTTTCTCTGCCTCGCTCCAGCACGCTATCTTACATCCGACCCTCAGGCCATACTTTACTTTGATTTCCTTATCAATGCGTATTCCAGCTCAGGCAGCACACGGCGAGCCTCGAGCTGTGCGAGTATGTGCACATGGTGAGCATAACAAAATCAGGCGAGGGACCATCTGGCCAGTTAGGACAGTGAAGTCCAACTCGTGTCAATCACCTGACTGGTAGAAGGACGGAGGAACAGGACAAGCATGTTTAAAACGATTGATGATAAAGGCCATGATGAGGTGTAGGTCAATATGATGAATTCACGCATAAGAAGGAATCTTTACTTGTTTATATTCAAGAAATATTAATATTAAAAAAGTATAGCCTGCCGCCTCTTAGTCGATTGGTCTACTCATTGGTCATTTTGGTCTCAGTCATATCAGATTAGGTCATTGTTTGACTCATTTCCAAGAAACTTATCAGCACAACTAATTAGAATTATTTTTGCATGATTCTTTGTGGAGAAACCTAAAGGGTCTTTCCTTATTTGTGTAATCATAGTCTTTAGTGCCATATATCAGACAAATGCAACACGTGTGATTCGACTCACTTTCCATTCTTCTCCAGCTCGCCATACATCCACCCGTCTCTCTCGTCGGGGATGAGCAGGGTAATGACGTCTCCCTCGTCGAAGCTGAGCAGTGTGCTGTTGTTGCCAGCAGCGTGGGGGAAGATCGTGCGCACACGTGGCTTCTTCACCATATTGTTGAGGCCCGTGGCAACAGACATAGACCTGGGAAGATTGTTCTCCTCATGTTCTGGGAGGGAGGCAAGAAGAAAGGTGAGGATGAAGAGTGACAGTGAGGATACAATAATAGACAACACAAGTCTGTGCCTGCACATGTATGTACGTCTATGTCTGTCTTTGTGAAGCACTTTGGTGCAAAACCCGTTTCCTTCTTAAAGTGCTACATAAATGAAATAAAATATGGCCCTTTGAGCTCAGTCACATCAACCTCAACATGCTCACAGTGACAAAGTTATGAGCCAATGCAACATTTGCTAATTAGCAGTCAACACAAAGTACAGATGAGGCTGATGGGAATGCCATTAGTTTTGCAGGTGTTTGGTCATAAACCAAAGTACTGGACAAATGTGAAATATGACCTGATGATGGCGCGAGGTGAAACTCCTGCCCTGTAATTCATCCTCTGGGCCCTTTGAATGTATGTACCAATAGTTATATATTTCTAAATAGGACAAACATATCAACCTCATGGGGGGACCAAAGGAAAAGGTTGTTGCGAATCCTCTTGAATATCTGGAGCAAATTTCATGACAACTCATTGTTCAGATATTTCAGTCTGGACCAAAGAGATGGACTGGCTGACAGACCAACATTGCCAACTCTAGAGCACGGCTAAAAACCAACAATCATTTATAATTAACGTTTTATTTGATACAAGCGTTTCACCCTGGAATAGATTTTTGTAACGATGAAAGTGCAGCAAAACGGCAAAAACCAAAAGTGATACTCAAATCCAGGATAAAGGGCATTCACGTTTGAGGACAGTTCTTACAGTCCACTCTTGTAGTCCACTCTTGTAAAGCACAGGCTTAAAGCCACAATGACACAGAGGGAGGTGCCAAATGAAAACCAATGCCATGCCATTTTACTGTACCTATGCTGTTGTTGGGAGTGCTGGTTACACTGGTCGTGTTGTTCTCCTGGGTGAACATGTTAGCCAGAGGACTGGTCTGAGCCTTCAGAGGTGGAGCCGGTGGAGCACACATGTTCTGCCACAAGAACATTGATAATAATGTCAGCATGTGTATACAGTGCCAAGAAAAAGAAAGTGAACCCTTGATCACCTTGGAATCGCCTACACTTATGCATAATTCGTCATTTGTTTTCTGATCTGGCCTCAAATCAAGTGACATTCTGTGACTTGAGCTGAAGAGAATGAAAGACATTTTTCAAAGTATCAATATAATTAAAACGTTTTTTTCAGGGAAATGGTCTAAAGTTCCTCCTGTGGAGGAAACATTTGGTTTAGATCACTGCTGTAAAATAAGGTTGAACTAGTTACTAAAACCAGGGGTTCACTTTCTTTGACTTTGAACGTTCAACAACAAATACACAAACATGTTATTGTTTTAATGTTACTATTTCAGGCAGATGTAGCTTGTCCATTATTGTGACTTTGAAGAATATCAAACGACATGTTATGACTAAATTATGCAAAAATCCTGGACTTTTTGTGGCTCACATACCATTTCTGTTTCTATTGACAGTACTGTTATTAATATTTGATTGTTTAGCAGTAGTGGTATTGTCTGTTGACATATTAAACATAATGATATACATTAATGTGAATATTTAACTATATTATGCTTACTACATGTATTTAAACTTGATTAAAATTTGAAAATAAAAAAAATTAAATATTTTAGCATCCTTGTCTTTGATAATATAAGATATTGTTTATCAACTCCACATCTTAAGAACATTTTTCTCTCATTTTTCCTTAATATGCAAACATATAAAGCAAAGTGAAATCTGAAATCATGTACAGGTGTAACCATTAAATATCTATCATGAATCAATCTTGAGATATTGTGTTCTCCCACACTAAAGAGATAAAGCACTTCGGAAGAAGGCCGACAACACATTTAGCAGAGCACATTTAGTCTTTATTTGTCCCTTTCTCCCCCCTATCATACCATACTGTGCCGTGATGGGGAGGGAGAGGGCAGAGGTGTGATGGAGACGGCCGTGCGCAGCCCCTCGATCATCGTCAAGACGTTGTCGGGCATGTCGGAGGCGTCGCTGCACTGGTCCTGCCAGCTGTTCAGCTTTGCCGTCAGCATGTCTCTGGCCTGTCCAGCAGGCATGGACATGAGAAGAGATATTAAAAGAAAACACGAGCAATCAGTAGAAACGGTGCACACATTTTCATCACTATGGTAACATAAGGCATGGCAAGCCAAGTTCATTTTATAAGATTGTGGGTTCAGGAATAAATGTGATGTTTTGGTTCAATTTGAAATGGTTGAAGGTTTTCTCCTTGAAGTATAATCTGATTTACCTAAAGTAAAAAATCCTGGGGACATATTTGGCTAACTCTTTGTCATTTCAACCCCACATTAAGTTTAACAACAAAGATGGCGTTTCGCCACAAAAGCAACATAGACAGTAAAGTGTTCAGTCAGGGAAAAGCTCGACTTTCTGCTTTAATGAAACTTAATGAGAGGCAGGAGTGACGTGTACCTTCTCGTGGAAGGAGGCAAACTGGTAGGAGAACAGGCAGTGTTTGTCCACCAGGAAACAGAAGCGTCTCTTCTCCTCCAGCAGAGCCTCCTTACAGCCATCTGCGATGAACAACTGCATGTCCATCTGACGGCTTGTCAACGTTTCCAGGCACTGACAACAGACACACATACAATACAATATTATAATAATACAATAAGTCAATTTCAATGGATCGAAATCAATTGGTTTATCTTTTTCCATCTCAAATACATCATCAGGTCTTATCTTCCCGACCACACGGTTTGCAGCCATATAGTCACTTTCTCTGCCGATCTGTACACAAACCCAACAAGGGCAAATGATATGAAAGGAGCCGGACTCCTTTCTGAATATCCTAATCTCTCTCTTGCAGGGGAAAGGTGTCATTAGACAAGAGTTTACTGTATTGACAGATTAGGTTGCATTTAGTGTTTAGTGAAAGGACCGAGCCACAGGAGGAGAAAGGGGACAGGGCACAGCAGTTGTACAAAGCGGATATCTTATCTACACTGACGGCCTGAGAATACAAAAAGGTCAGAAGGCCACCGAGAGGATATTAGCCCGGCGTGCGTCTTTGTGCATGTGTGGGAAAGTGGATGCAGACTGTCCTTTTTTCACCCCTCTCTTTTCTATTTTCTTCTTAATTTGGTTAATTCGATATTTTTTATTTTGTGAAAAAGAATGAACACAATAAAGCTTCACAGACTCCTTTCAAGTTCTATTACTCTAGTAAATGTAGACATGATGGAACTGAATTGGGAAGAGTAGTTTCAGAAAAAAGCAGCAACCATTATGTTTTGTATTAATGTATGATTATTACCAGGGGCCTGGTGTGAGTATTTGCTAATGTTACCAGCATATTATTATTTTTTGTGGATTTGAATTATGGCCCATGCAATGCATTTGGATGATTTTCAAACCAAATCGTTGAATATAAAATATATGAACCTCTTCTCAAAAAAGAAAATACACAACACAGTCAGAACCCCCCAACAAAAACAGAGTAAGCGGACTTCTTTTATGCCTTTTGTTCTTGATTCCATGTCAAAGCTACACTCGATATCCATATTGTCCACCTCATTCAAGTGCTGACATCACACACAATGGCTTTCTATTCAGCCCTTACAACAGTCCTCTTCTGATAAAGCCTTAAATCAATGAGGGTTTTATTTACCAGGAAGCTGTGGTGGGTTAAGTGCATTTAAGTGTAAAAAGTTCAGAGTCACATCTATTGTGTTAACCTATTGTAAACCCATAAACATATTGCACATGGAAATGTGGTAGCCATTTGGCAGAATGTTAGTACGTTCACCCAAATGTGAGTGCAAAAATAAGGATCATTAAAATGCTTAATTCCCATGTAATTACTTAACAGAAGTGTTTGGTTTTTTTTACACCCTCAGGACTACATAATTATACATAGTAAACACGCCCTTACAACTCATACAGACAAAACAATACTACTGAATTAATTCTTAGAAAAACAGCCGGAGAGAATATTTAAAATCAACATGATCTGTGTACTCCTGTGTGTGCATTCAGTGATAAACGCTAAGTAACTCTGAGCAGAGGTGATATCATCCTTGTCCAAACAGTGACGTCTGTTTGTCTGACCGAATGTGAATCTGTCTCTCTGATGCCAGGAAGTCCTTACACGAACCCGTCCTTTTAGAGGGCTTAATATCTCGCTCAATACCCATGCCATGATAACAGACGCATCTTTGTGGCTTCATGTCAACAAACAAGCAGATTCAAATTTCTAAAGCAAACACACACACACAGCAGAAACAGAACTTTCCTTCGTGTTACTCCCGAGTTGCTCTCCCTTTATTTCTCTCCCTTTATTTCTCTTTTGCTGACTTTGTTTTTGTTTCCCCACTGACACCACTCCGACATCCCATAATCTCACAACTGAGCTTTAATGTTGTCCACAACATATCTAAAGCATATTCTTGCTTTGTTGACTTCCAGAAAGTATTTGTTGTATATATAGTATTTGCGATAAAACCTGATTGCCTGCATCAAATCTCTGCATACGAATCATGAATGTGCTCGTAAAAAATGTGTCAGAAAACTGTTAGTTCTTTTCGTGTTTCATTCTTTAACATCTATATAAAAATTATTAAACTAGCAAATACTTTTACACTGCAATTGTATTTATACGGCAACATTTGAAGAATGTCTGACATTAAATCAAGAGTTTATCATAAAGGTAAAAAACAGTGAGTGAGAGAGTGCCACACCAGCTGATTAATATGCAACACTGATCTACTGATTATCACCGAACACGCAGTAGAAACTCCAGATCGGCAAATATGTATTTATCACATGCATTCATTTAGCTAATTGAGATTTTATTTGGGGTAATTACAATTTCATTACTGCCCACTAAATTATCTACAAAATGTGTCATGTGTGTTAATTATCTTTTATCTATTCTTGTGTTTTGTTTCGGAGAGAAATACTGTCGAATTTCATGCCAATAAGGATAATTACAATGGAATATAATTAAGGGAGAGACAGAAGAAAAAAAAAAGAGTGAATACCTTTCCAGAACTGTAGAGGTGGGAGGCATCATTTCTACTAACGAGTGGATGAGGAAAAAGAAGAGGAAGTGTGAAATAATATTCCCACACGCACACACACACCTGTCAACACAGCAGTAAGCTTGTTGCTATGGACAACCCGTGTCTTACTATAGGTAAGAAAGAGTGAGGAGTGGCAACAGAGATAAGACAAAGAGAAAAATACTCTTCTTCAAAACTCTAAATCACACTTTCCCCTCTTTGACACTGAAGAGCCTCGATACACATCTCAAAGTTTGTTCATCTTATGTACAGAGAGTAAAACTTGTTTTGAAGAGTCCTTAAATCAATCTATCTGCCTGTCTCATCTCTGTGTCTAAATCCTAATACCTGACCTTAAATCAGATAAGTGAGCACAAACTCATGTCTTGGTGGGAAGGTGAGGGAGAGAGGAAGAGAAGAAGGTGATGGAGGTATAGTGAGAAAAGAGTGTGGAGGTACGATAAAACAAAAAGAATGAAAGAGATAAGAGAAGAATAAAGGAGAGAAGGGGAAGGAAGTCTATGATTTCTAATGATCCACAGGGAAATAGTTCACCATATTTTCATAATCAATTTCATACAGTAGCTTGCTTGTAAAATATATTAACAATTTCTTGGATCCTTTTAGCTGCTCTAACGTGTATTTATGTAAAAATTAATTGCAATTTATTTACAACATTTAGGGCTGCAAAAAAAGTCTTGTTTTGTCTGACCAAAAACAAAAACAAAACAAAGTTACTCAGTTTACTATGAAATATGACAAAGAAAAGCAGCAAATCTTCCCATTTATTATATTATAGTGACAGCTCTTATTAGTAGTTCTGGTAGCTAGACTATCACTTCACTGGTGGGTTTTTTTTTCTTATGTTTGTTATGTACGTTCCTGTGTGTATCAGTATTTTTTATGTGTCGTAGAAGCTACTGGATGCCTAAATTTCCCTCATGATCAATAAAGTATATATCTATCTATTTGAGAAGCTGAAAATAGTGAATACATTTCTTCGATATTAATGCTTGAATAATGACAGATGATTATAGATTATTAAAATGCATTTTTCTCTTTATCAAATAATTGATTTATTGCCTAATCACTTCAGCTCTGGTTTAGAGCATGCTTACACTGAAAGTGACAGCTCCGTAATTCAAGTTTATATAGCTGGAGAAAGGGAATTCTTTTGTTACTATCGAGTCATTTCTTTATGGGTTATGATAAATCAAAGTCTATGTGGAAGGTTAAAGCTGCAATAAAACTATATTGGTGATATAATTCCTTGTGTAATTGCTTTTTGGCTCTCTTCCTCTGTCTCACTTTCACTGTGCCAAGCAGAGGTAGACTGTGTTGACGGAATACACAAACCCATCAACACACCACGCACGCACGCACGCACGCACGCACGCACGCACGCACGCACGCACGCACGCACATTTCCATGGTTTTCCAGTAATCTGTTCATGACCAGATGACTGGCAGACCTAAAGTGTGGAGCGGGTGCAGCACTTGTAGCTATCTGTTAGGGTTTGCCCCCTCTTAGTCAATTAGTTGACTAATTGGTCGTTTTGGTCTTAGTCGTACTGAATGACTTATTTCCAAGAACCTTATGAGCGCATCTCTGGTAAACACAAGATTTAAAGTCTTGCTTCTGCAGAATTCTTTGTGGAGAAACTCAGTTTTACAGATCTGTCGATTAATTAAATCAACTAATTGATTAGTCGACAAAGTCTTATGAGTGTTAGTCGACTAAGACTTTCTTTAGTTGACAGCCCTACTATCTATGCAAATACATGTTTGAAATTGTACAGTAGTTTATATCCAGCAACTCTGGTTAAATGTTTAATAGTCTCCCTTGTTAGTTTGCTTGTTTGTGCATGTGTGTGTCTACTTTCATCAGTGAGCTTGCGGGCGGAGCAAGGTGCGAGAGAGGATTGCATGCGGGAGTATTCTCTGAGCGGAGAAAAGCAGCCAACAACAAACAGATCTTGTCCTGCATGGCTGCACGGACGGACACTTAGCACATTGTGCCCAACTACTGTTACACTGGCTTTGACATGGTCCGTCTCAGGTGTCAAGGTTTTTGTATCAGAGAAAGAGCATCCGTGTATGATGTGTCACGTGTCTGTCTGTGTGTCTACTTCCGTCTCACCTCGCTCTCCTTGTTCTCGTACTTGTTGGCGTTCTTGCCTTGGCTCTTTCTCCTCAGCTTCTTCAGTTCTGACTGCGACCTCTCCAGAGAGTCCTGCTTCATCTTGTGCTCCATCTGGTACCTCTTAAATGTGGCCTGCAGCAGAGGAAAGATACACGTGAACGCAAGAACACCAACCGGATGTTTGTCAGAGCCATGTCCGGTAGCAGAAATCAAGACGAGAGTTTGCGCTTTTAGAATAACTGGCTTAATACTGATTTGCAAATTCAGTTCAGTGTAATATAACATTAGACAGTAATAAGTTTAATATGATTATAGAAAATATAGTAAAGTTTGTGTAAAATTAAACATATTTACAGCTGCCTTTGTGCAGTTATTTGCATCGGTAGCATTTACCATCACCGATTCCAATTTGAAAAAGCAAACAAACGAAGAAAAGAACATGGTTGCTGCACCACTTTTGCTGCTGGAAAACAGGACCTTGTTTTTATTCTGTGCCGTGTTGCAGCAATAACTCCCATTAGGGCACCGCAAGTAATTAACATGACTGCAGTCATAATGAGAGAAAATGAAAGCATATTGCTAACCAGGACCAGATTATGGTTTGAACGTTCGAGTATAAATTTGTTTGTTTGAGTTTTTTACTTTGTTTTTATTGTTTTCATGGATATATATAAGACAAGAGATGACAATAGTTGACAAAGACTTGACAAATAACATTACAAAACATATTTTCATATTCAAGTGTGTGTTCATATGAGAGGGATGATGGAGTGCTGCTGACAGACGCACAAACATGCACGCGCACAGAAACTACTCACTGTCATGTATTTGACATCCATGTCAGTCTTTCTCTCCAGCTCGGATATTATCTCCCTGTGGAACCTCTTAAACTTCAGGTGAGGAAGAGGAGGAGGGAGCAGAGAGAGGAGAGGGGAAGAAGACACACTGGTGAATATAAACCTGATGGAAGGATGAAGTGCTAAAGTTTGTCAGTTTCACGGTCAGTGGCAAACGGAAAATACTGTAAATAAATGGAGAATGATCATTTGGGCTGTGTGTGTGTGTGTGTGTGTGTGTGTGTGTGTGTGTGTGTGTGTGTGTGTGGGAGAGCCAAGTCCGAAGGTTGCGATTATGAATGAGTCAGAAACAAAGCGTGGGAATGCCCACAGACTTTCACTTTCTCCCTTTCTTTCTCTCTCTCTCTCTTTCTTCTTTTTAGTGTGAGGCTGTCAAACACTTTCATCAGCCTAGGGTTGAGCGATATGACGGTATATACCGGGCAAAGGTAGAAACGAGCCCACCGGTAGAGAAAGCGATACTGCCGTAGCTATTCTCACGTGATTCGCAATGTCGGTTACTCTCGCACGTCCAGCACGTCCAAGGTAAAGTGATTTGAGCAGACGTGGAGGAGAGTGAAGTTTTAAGTAGGAGGATACATCTCAACCAAGATGAGGAAGCACGCTTGCACTCTAGTTTATTTTGCACTCTAATTTATTTTGCACTCTAGTTTATTTTGCCAGTGTTTCGTCAGCTTTGAAACGGAAGACAAGCACATCCTACAGGAAATCCTACACATCCTTTTTCTCTCTTGGTATGCTCTAAAATACAAATTTGTGACTGAAGTCAGGCTGATATTTGTGTGCACCTGTTAACCTTAAAACCTGCAACACTTGAAATCATTGTTCTCAGGAACCTTAAACTTCCATTTGGAAAGAATTTTAGCTTTGCTGTTTTCAGTCTTTAGTTTTGAGCTCAAGTGTGGCGACATGTGAGGCAGTCGTTTTAGTTTGTAGGGGAGTTCTAAATAAAAGAAGAAAATAATCAAATAGGATGAATGGTAGTTTTAAAACATTTCTTTATTGAATTTACAGAACAATTACTGTATCAGGATATATACCATTCCGTTGATATAAAATGACGTATACCGTAATAGAAGGTTCTGGCCACATCGCCCACCCAGACCACAGCCTTGGTGCGATGCAGCGGCGGCGCCCACATGGGGCCGAACCAATGAATTTGGAGACCCCATTACTGAACTTCCAAGGATAACCACGGATACACCCTCATCGAAGTCTGTGAAAAGTATTCTTGCATTGATTTCTCTGACCTGAATTGATGGTGTGACTCACCAACTGGACTCCATTAACAAGTCAGCCCACTCACTGATGCTGCTTGCAACAATGTCTCTGAGGAGCCCTTCTCAAGCGCAACGCTCGTGCCACATTTTAAGAAAAAAAAAGAACTAAAAGTTTTTAAATGAGGGCTCAATTAATAATGTAAATGTCACCGATTATTGTGGTATAACGCTGAAACTATTTTGCCATTAGTGGACGGACAGAAAATAAACCAACAACAAAAAGTAATCAGGTAATTTCTTTAAGACATTTATCAAATGAAAAAGTCAAACATTTGCTTCTCCATTTTGCAGCTTTTGTTCTATTAATCTAAGATTAATTCATTATTAAAACAATCATTATTTGCAGCTCTACTCTATTTTTAGCATGTCAACAACCTAAATTAGGCTGTACTTAATGCATCAAATTGCAACAGCTCCAGCTGGGGTTTTCTCAGGGCATGTTCGGGCCTGCTCCCTTTTCTCAGTATGGAAAGAAACCCAAACCCGTTTCCCTTCCTTGATGTAGGAGGGGAGGCAGTGTCTATCTATCAAAAGGTGGGCGGAGGACAGAGAAAGCTACTGGCTGGCTGTGTTATAATACTAAATGGTGCTTACTGAATTAAGGCTTTGCTTGCTGTTGTGTAGAAATATACCAAGCAACAGGTTCAGAGAAAGTCTGACAAAGTACATTTGAGTGAGGCAATGCAAGAAGCGAAACATTTGATAACAAAAGAATTTCCAAGAAGTATTATGCAAAAAA
>CALSCE010010635.1:1301078-1326439 GCA_943593645.1 Bovichtus variegatus
AGAGAGAGAGAGAGAGAGAGAGAGAGAGAGAGAGAGAGATAGACAGACAGACAGATAGACAGGTAGATATATATATAGATAGATAGATAGATAGATAGATAGATAGATAGAGAGAGACAGATAGATAGACAGACAGACAGGTAGATAATAGATAGATAGATATTTTATTGATCCCGAGGGAAATTTGGGAAATATGTATGTTACTATACCTTTGAATAACCCAATTTATGTGAAATGGAACAGTCCTGTTGCACTGGCAAAGTAAATTTAAAAGAAATGAAACATAACATCTGCTGAAGTGCAGTATGCGCCGTACTCTCTGCCAGTGTTGTTCAAGCTCTTTGTGACCTCTTATTCATTGTCTCTGTTGTGTATGTTCTCTCAAGGACAGCCTCCCATCCGTTGTGAAGGAATAGCTAAGTGCAGCAAGGCATTCAAAAGACAGCCTGCTTGAGCTGTGTCAGCAAGGCCACCTCCTTTTCAGGCATACCATATTTTATTCCCAGCAGTGCTTCACAGAAGCGGTGTGGGAGACAATGCAGACCGCTCAAGAATGTGCTTCTTGCCCCTGCACATGAGTTTGCAGTTGACATCAAGTCTCATCCGCAGTAGCATGCTAACTTACATTCTCCCCCAAAAAAATGTTTTCATCGACGTCATTCACGCTGTTCCAAAAATAGTGCAAGGATGTTATAAAACCAAGGAAGATAAAGATACAAAACTCCTCATTATACTCATCCATTTTGACCAACACCACAGCCCGCTGTGCAAAAAGACTATTATTTCTTGACTGAGCTGCAATGCTGGAACTCATTAATTTCACCAAGCAAGATCATAAATCTAGCCTTTATCTTTTAGGCAAACTGAAGGCCTCAAGCCAAACAACACATTCTTGTATACAACATTGTTTTGTTTGAACAGCTTGACCAGAAAGCTAAAAAAAAAAAAAAAAAACGCACAACAGACTATTGTGCTAATCTGTGGTTCAATAGAACAACTGCACCACGAGTAAGACGGTTAGCGAATGCTGCATGGTGCATTTAACAGAAAAACAACCTATATCCCCGAGAGCTTTAGTGACACACCAGCTACAAAACATCCATTACATGAGCCGTCTTCTTCAGCGTCACAGTACTCATGGTACAAATCATCAGAGAACACCAGCCGCTGAGCTTTGACAGTGTCATCGTGATAGAAACTGGAATTTTAGCAGCTTTCGGGGTGGCACTGCACCAAATTATTCCCGGAAACATCCTCCAAGTTGAGGCAGACATAAACCTCAGTCTAAAATAAAAGGAGAATAGATGATGTGCCGGAGCCTGGAGGAGGCTGGAAGTACTTGAGCAAGAGGAAAAACTTTATATATGAAAATAGATTTTTAAATGAATAGATTTAAGAGGTTCAAAACTTTCACTCTGATTTAAAACTTTATTTTTGAGGGGGGCTGCATACAGACAAAATGTCCATTTTGTCATTCCTCAGTTGTAGAAGCATATTTCTAAACTCGTTCTTATTCTAAAGTGATAAAGACAAAGGTCTAATTTTTTTATTCTTATGAGGAGAAACTGCTGATTCCCTAAACCGCTGAGTCATCTGTTCAGGCATTGTTTTCAACATTATATTAAGGAAAGGAAGGAGCTGATTTGATATACAGCATGCCTTCAAAGAGCAAATAAGTAACAGTTGCAAATCACACGTCAGTCTATGGCATTTTCCACTCATTCCCAGTAAGGTACTCTTTTAAAGGTGAGCAAGACATTTAATGACTAATCATTCTCAGGGCTGAGAGCCAGGTCTGTGTTCACCTTGTAAAAGGGTGAAATAAATCAGGAAAGTTCCTCCAGTGTTGGATGTGGAAGTAGTTTTACTGGACTTCTGCAATGACTGTATCTCACAACACAGAATTATGCAAACAGTCACCATCACACACGCACACACACATGCGCGAGGAAACACGCGAGGGAACACTGCAGCAAGTGTTTGCTCCTGATGATAGTGTGGTCAGCAGTGTGTGAAAATTTAATAACACAGTTGATGTCAGGCGCCAAATCTGACTGGATCGGCCACGTTGGGATGAAACTGAAGTCCCTTGCCATGTATGAGCTCTCCATGCTTCAACGACATCACAACACATTCACAAACAGGAAACAGAGCGGCCATGTTCCCTGTATCAACTGGTCTTTTTTATCCATTAGAGGGCTGGTTTTGTGTGCTTTGTTAGAGGCCACTAAACATTCCGACATCTGGGCAGATCATCCTGTTTTGAGCTGGAAACCTGGATGCAGTGTGCTAATATATATATGACTGTAATCAGTAAATGTCAGGGAGAAAATGCACTCATTAGTAATTAATAATATGAAAGAGCGTGACAGCAAATAGGCCATGTAGCCATGATTGATGCGTCCCTTTTTCTCACCTTCTATTGACTTGCAGTTGTAGTGACCTTAAAGGGGTAATCAGTGTAATTTTTTTTAATGTCACAGATCACAAATGAACTCCCGCGAGAAACAAGTAGAGAACGAGCCTGAATGTAATGCTACCAGGAGCGTCATGCAGGGTATAGAATCACACTTAAATTTGCACACAGTTGCTATTTTGAAACTCACCTCCGTGCCCAGCGGCAGCCGGCATTAATATAAGCATTTATCCCATAATTGTGTTTATGCAGAACCCCTTTTGGAATCCAGACATATTTGATCTCACCAAAGTCACATTTCCAATCTGCAAAAAGCTCGTAATGCGGCACTGAGACATGTCGCCCACGAATCTTGTCTGAATGAGACAAGAGCTGTCATTTTTTGCTACAAAGCTCTGTGTTCTGGGACCTTGAGTCAGTGCGTTTGAAGGCTCTTTTCACACACAAACACACACTCACACACACTAATTGCTGTCTCTGTCATCATGATGCCTTCCCTAAATACTCAAGGTTTGTATCTGGGTTAATTACACCTTCCTAATCCCTCTGAATCTGCTGCATGACAGACAAGAGAAGCTTTCCACTGTTTGTGTAATATTACCATCTTCCCAGTAAATGTTTTGCATTTTTCCGGGCAGTAAATATAGTACAGGGCATACAGTAGGCAGCGTTTTAATTTACACGGGAACATGATATCTTGGTTTTACATTATTTACTGTAGGTGTGGCGCATTCTGCTTTAGTCAGGTAGGGATGAATTAGCCATGTGTCTTGGTGAGGTGAAGCCTCTGCTGCTCTGTCAACTGCTCGCCATCATGTCTAATTCATGGTTCAGCAGCAATATCCTGGAGAGAGAATGAATATTCAGGGAGAGAATAGTTATGCACTTTGTATACAGAGGTTAAAGGTGTGTTTGTATGTGTGCATGCCTGTGCATTTTTCTGTACCTGATTAAACATGGACGTGTAACTCAGCCTTGAGTGGGGAGAATGTTTGCACAGGCTTCAAAATGCTCCTCAAAGGGCACCGGTTATTACTGTGGAAGGAAGCGGAAATAATGCAATGTCCTCCTGCCCTTTGAGCATCATACCATCCAAATCCCAAAAGAGTACATGCGAGATGTCACAGAGATGTGATGATTTGTAACACAAAACTTTTTCTTGGAAAACCGCCAGCTGAAAAGGACCTTTTAAGCGATAGATGCACAATCAAAAATAAAAGCAGAATTACCATCTTAGGCTAGCGGTGACGGCATCCAAATCAACTTTTTGTGCTAAAATGCTTAAGTTCATAAACCACATGTCAGTGTTCATATCCAGCTGGTTTGCATCCAGAGCTAAAGATGCCATTAGTGAGGAAAAGGATGGCTTTCGTTGTCTACAGCCTCTTGAGGAATGACTTGTGTAGTGCAAGCCCGCTATCATTTATTTCAAATTTAGTGCTGTTAATGCGAACAACCTTGGAAGTCTTGTGGGGCTTTGGCACAAAGAGTCAGTCTAAACTTTTGTTGCGATCAATCAGGGCCACTGTAACTCAGGTGAACGATTGTCTCCTTGGCACGAACCAAGTGGCTCTGCCTCTAAATCTCCTCCAACTGTGAATATCAATAGCATTTCACTGCCTCCCTTACAGAATATATTACTGCTTGATTATTTAATGGCGTCATCTGCTTTTCATGATGCATCGTGATCAAGAATTGAATTGCGTAAAATGGAACAAGGCTAAAACACAATCAAATTATACAATTGCCTGCTTGTGTGCAGAAAAATGCTCATTAGCTGTACGTCTGTGTTTAGTTTGAACAAATACAGAATCCCAGTATTTGGGAAAATCCCAGAGTGACAATTATCTTACAGAGCAGGCAGGCACACAAAGCGCCGGCTAATCCATTCAACCATTAAAAAGGGCGCGCTGTGTTTAAACAGCATTAATGCATACAATTATATGATAAACTGTCCACTTTTCCTCTGTTAAGCACACACAAAGACACGGCGCATCTGAATAAACTTTACCCAGCATCCTTTCAGCCACGTGTCGTACACAATAGGATCATATGTCTAACGTGACGATACTGACCTTGGCAACGAGGCTGCTGCTGCCTATCTCTTATTGTATCATAACCATTCCTCTCACACTACTCTCAGACACACAGATGCTTATTTTTCATGCTCTCAGTAACTCTGTTGATCCCTCATCCTCCCTCAGTGTCAAAACCTCCAAAACATGATGCTAAAACTATTGTTTCTTTAAAGACCATTCACTGAAACACGCTCGGCCATGTTCCCCCATCTGTCTCGTCAACCTGTAGCCTCTTGTCTGTCAGTGTAATAAACTAGAGTTGGTTGCTTGATCCAAAGCAGGATGGGCTTACTTTCAGCCAGTGGGAACAGGAAGTCCACGATCATAAATAGTAAGCAGCTCTATAAATAGAGCCTGCACGGATTTATGTCCACAAATAAATGTTTTTATGTTCCCAGATCCCTCTCCTGATGAAAGTCCCATGATCTGCTAATGTCAGCAGAGAGCAGCAGCTTAATCACACCAGCAAGAGTGCGTGCATGTGTGCGCAACGTGCTCTGTGAGTTGGTCGAAGGGAGGGTGGGTTCATCGCTTGTGTAGGAAACGTTGGCTGGTGGTGATTCTGTTAGCAGCGGTGGAATGATCTAGATAATGCACTCATCCACGGCCCCTCTGGGGGAAGGAGAGCCACCGACGTCTGATTAGATTCCACAAAGATAAAAGGATCATGAGGAGTCACATGTCTGGTTTATTACTGGCTGGCTTTGAGAGACCCTATAAATCAACATCAGATAATAAAGTGATGACTTTCTGTGTTTAATCTCCAGTCAGGAAGTGCTGATTTGTTTATTGCACTCATGCTTTTGTTTTTTAATCTTGAGTGACTGAGCTGGAAATGAGGTGAGTTTCATTTTCACACCTTTTCAACTCAGATCACATATTGTTCTTAATTTTTCCACCATGACAACTCAGAAACAAATGATTCCCACTGCTGTTCATTTTCATTCATGTTGATGGTCGGAGCATCGAGAAATGTGGTAATGTGAATTTAAGAGGGACCAAAAGTTTCCATGTGAATGAATTCAATATTAATCAAGTATTTTATTACAACACAGGCTCCTGTATATTTTGTATATAGCTTAAATGACTAGTTTATCATGTTGGGCTTATGTACTTTCTTTCCAAGAGCTTGATGAGAAGATTGATACCACCCATATGTTGGCACTGTACATGAGAAGCAAGTAGCTGGTTAGCTTAGCTCAGCACAAAGACTGGAAACAGGGGGAACCAGTTAGCCTGGCTCTGTCCGAAAAAGCGAAATCAGCCTACCAGCTAAGGTTATCTTGTTTAACTTGTACAAAAACCAAAGTGTAAAGATGACACGTTGTGGTATTGTTGCCTCGCTCAGACTTTCAGTCACTTTCTTGTAGTCACAGTTTTATTGCCAGGCAACCAACAGAGGTTCTAATAAGTTACCGCACTCAGCCGGGATACAGTCCGGCACATTACCCCCCCTAAAAGATTTGTTGAGATATAACGTGTTAAATCGTACGCTTTTGTCATCTTTAGACATTGCCAGGCTAGCTGTGTCCAGTCTTTGTGCTAAGCTAAGCTAACCTGCTGCTGGCTGTAGCTTCATGTTTAGCGTACAGTCATGACAGTGGAATCAATTTTTTCATCTAACTCTCGGCAAGAACGCAAATAAGCATATTTCCGAAAATGTAGAACTATTCCTTTAACAGAATGAAGTTAACGGAGAGTTAGTGCATGTTCCCCACAGACAGACCACTCGACACAGGGAAATTAAAAAGATACTGTAGCACAGCTCCATCTTTTCCAAAACACAGGTGCACACATTTCCCCGCAAGTATTTCAGGCAAGATAAAAGAGAGATCGACACAGGTCATTTTACAGTCAACGTTTTTTATTTGTTGTAGTGGAACACAATGAATATAATAGAGCACATTCAGTGAGGCACAATGACAGACGTGTAGCTGTAGCGACCACTGCTTGCTGCAAGACAGACAGAAGAGGGCTGTGTTGAATCAGCAGTCCACGCAGGTGCCAGAGAACATGATTTGAAGAGATCGTGGGAGAGATCTAAGCAATCTTACTTGCAGACAGTAAAATTATATATTACAGCCTCTCATCCAGATTTATTATTTAAGTTTCTTCAGTAGAAAATCCCCAGATATTGTTATAAATGTAAACGGTCTCTGTAGGAATACATTATATTGTCCTCAGAACTAGATAACAAAGTGTGGCAGTGAATCCGTGGAGCTTTGCAATCTGATCATGTAAAAGTGTCAGATTTATGATTTTCTACTATGCTTTAAGATACTGTGCATTGCTTAACAGAGTAAAGATGAATGAACATCTTCGTCTGGCATCCACAGGCTTTTTGATCTTCAGAGAGGTGGCATTTTAAACTATCATACAGCAGCTGTTTCCTCTGCTGTGCTGATTAATTTGTTCATCCCTCCCTCACGTAATCTCTGCCTTCACTCTTTTTATTCTAATTCCCCCAAAACAACAATTAAGCCGCTTTCCTCTGCCTGCTGAGCATAAATAAGTAAAGCGGTGTGGAAAAGGTAGAGCAGAGATGTGTAACCTCCGCTCCTGAAGGATGCCTGTCCCCCTTAAAATGGGTGAAGAGTATTGTAAAAACAATAATAATAAATAATGTATTTTTAGGGAACATATTGTCTTGAATACCCACACAGAGTACTTGTGTGTCTAATTTGAAAGCCAGAGATGGGAACAGAATATAACAGTTTTGATGCATAATTTTATAAGGCAGTGATACAGGCTGAAGGGGGTTTGTGGGTCTCACTAATAGTCTGTGACATCCAAGAAAACAGCAATTTTTTTATATGCCTCGGAGAGCTTTGCCTTCTGCACGGGCTTCACTTCCATCAGGCTTTAATTACTAAGCTAAAGGACATCTCCAGTTTCATTCTGAAACTTGTTTTTCTCACAGTCTTTTGCAGCTCCTTCTTTGGGGCTCCATGGGGACTCTGTGTGCTGGAGAAAAGGTGCTAGGAGCAGAATGGCACTTTAATTCTACCCCCTTCCCCAGACCCCCCTGCAGATCAGTGCATGTATCCAATGGCAATCAAATTGTGAAATTTTTTAATGATGGGATGTTCACACACTTTAACAGAACCTTGGGCGATGTTAGCAAAGCAATATTATCTCACGGAGCGAGGGAAGAGCGTATGGACGTAAAAAGCGAGAGAGAGCTTTAATAAAAGGGTGCCAAATAATTATTTACTGTCACTCTATCTAGTTGTGTTTAATGGATAAACGAACAAGTTGGTAATTTGTTTGTAGTGATGTACCGTTATCATTACATCGGCCTCATAAAAACCCTCAAGGTTTTTTGCTGGTTTGGAAATCTCCCTTTCAAGCTCCACCATAGTGCGAGAAAAACTCAATAACTGGAACAAATCTACTTTTCAGACCTAATATACAAACAAAGTTTTGCTTTCTGTCACACACCCCCACATACGCTGACACACACACACACACACACACACACACACTGTTTATCCTGCTGAATCATACCACTGTCAGAGAGACAGATGATATCTGTAACACTCAAAGATGATGCTTTCCAGTTCAATTCCCCTATAAGTTAGGTGACATTAGTTCCATGCCACACCTTCTGAAAGATAATTCTTATTTCCAATATTCAACAAATCCGAGGGAGAATGGCTGAAATTAAAGCAGGAGGTGAGATCTGACAGCGGCAATCAGTTTGTTGTAAACCCCTGTCAACATTTGTTTTTGCTGGCTGTCACAAGCAGACACACACCCTCCTCTTCCTCCAACACACAGGCTTCTTCCCCTGCATTTACAATGTGATGGATAGGATTGGGACTTTTGTGCAGCTCCACACCTTGCACCGACTTAGCAGCTGCAGTAATGGAAGTAATATTCTATGGAGCTGTCTAGTTGTAGCAAAAATGAAAATAAGAAATTCTTAACATGTATAATTTTATCTCTTTCTTCTGTTTTTTATAGAAAGGATCTAATGAGGACAACATTGGCTTTATATCTGCAGCAGTCTTTTGTTCTTCAGACTTCTGAGCAGAATCTACAATCTATAACAATTTTAGACAAACAAATGTAACTATCATTTATTCAAACGCAAGTTGAAATGTTTTCTTTAATAATTCAGTTGTACTTAACACGTGAGAACATTGGGATGTGCAGTGAATGTTACAGCAGCAACGCAATCAAAATTAGAAGTACAGAATATGCTAAAAAAAAAAACAAAAAAAAAAAAACATCACACATATATTTCGTATTGTGGTCTGTCAGAGGCCTCAGATTGTTGTTGTATTAAAAACAGGGCCACCCGGTGCGTCACCACCAACACAATGTTGCATTAACACAAAGCATTGAGGAGAATGAAGAAGTCTCACAGTGTCCTACATTGTAGCAGCTCCTCTAATCCGCATGGGCAGATTTTTTCATTTCCACCTGGACGACTGCCAGTCCAGAGGATTTTTCCACTGTTGACAGCATCACATTGCCCAGAAGAGAGGACGTATCCTTGCATGTGTATTATGGCTAGCCCTACAAATGATATGTCTGTACAAACCCACATCTCTGTGAGAAGCTTTGTTAAGATTCTCCATCAAAGATTAAAGTTTCCTTATTAATTAACATCAATGACGAATGGTGCACGACCTTGGCAAGGTTACACTCCACTCTGACTTCATCACTAATGCAGTGCAACGATATTTTAATCAAACATGCTTTAACTGTTCATTCTCTCACGCTACTGAGTCGCTGCTTTAATTGTGACACTTCTGAAATGTGTTCACTCTTTTAGTGGGTGCAAAAGGACATTCAACCACATGTCAGAAAGTTTCAAAACTTAAATGGGCACTGCACGTGAAGGTGACTTTCAAACGATGAGAGCAGACACTTATTTCTTTTTCTTGTGTCCTTCATTGTCTGCGCTGCTACTGAGCTGTTGCTTTAAAAGCTGACAAAAAAGTTCCAGTTGTCCACAAGCAAAAGCACATACGGTTCTCACAAAAAGGCCATTCACCATATAGACAAAGCATTTCTACCAGTACTTCTGCATTTTTTTTTTTTTTTTACATAATGTGCTGCTAATGGACAAAAATCATGAGCAGAAAAAGCAAGAAAAATACACTTTCTACAGGAAAGACGTCTCTTGATTTTACATTGAAACATTGTTAACAAAGACACTCAAAAGAGGAACAATCACAACGTGTTGGGTGACATATCCAACAAGTGCACCCTCAATTTTATAACATTCTGCGCTGTCCAGTAGCCAACTGCATCATATCTGCGTCATATGTTTTCTACTATATATTAAACTGCATTTTTTTCTAACGTGGATAGAAGATGTTTAATGGCTTTTTCACTATTGTCTACTCAGTGAGGAAAAAAAGGAAACTCTGGACGTGATACCAAAGTTTATGTCTTTGTTGCCTCTTTACATTGTTACCTTATGCGGCTCCAGCACCAGGATTGATATCAATATTTTACTGACAAACAGTATTGAGACAAATGTCTACCACAACATTAAGAATGAGCATATCAAGCTGCAAAACGCGTCAATTTTATTCACTAAGCGGCGCCAAAATCTATTACTATCCCTACATTCTTTTAAAAATATATATCATAAAACTCGTCTTTTTGTCCAGTGAGAGGCAATTAAGACATTTATAATGTCCATAGTGCTGCTCTTTTTTGACATCTCCTCCACTTTGGTAGATTTTATCGACGCACTGAGCTTTGAGAAACACTAGTGGACCGGTGGCTGCTCACCGCCATACTCATTCGTGTGCACAGATAATTACTACCCAGATGAGGAATTAAGGATTGTCCTTGAAGGTCAAGCCCGGTCCCTGCCCTCACTGCAGTCGGCAGGCATCCACAGCTCTGTCGATACGCCAGTCCTGGGCAGCTGTCCGACATCGCTATTAACCTGAGCAGAGCCAGCCCATCCATAAAGCTGTTTGGGATATGGCAGCTGCTCAAGGGGCAGAGAGGTATTAAGCGTAGATTTACAAGAATGAAAATGTCCTCCCTCCCTCATAATCTCTAGTCTTTTTACACGCAAGACAAGCCATACGCGCATGGACATACACACACACTCTTACGTAATGCTGTCAGCAAGCTGCATTGGCTTGTTTTTGGACGCACCACACACGCACTGTGTACTGACAGAAAGCATGCACTGTCACTTTTCAACTGACTTCTTTTCACTGCTGGGGCTCATGCATAATATTTAGACTTTCTGCCATGGTTCAAAGTAATCAACAGTGAGGGTTGGTCTTGTCCACTTTGAACTCATGAGCATCTATCTCATTTCACTGCTTTTGGTGCCTCATCAAACGGCCAGGAAGCTCACAGCATGTAGTACTCCACCATGTAACTCAGGAATAGTTTTCCAAAGAACATCAAAGCCTGTTTGAGCTCACATTCACGACGAATACAGTGCAGCATTGTCAGTATAAGGAATGCAACCGAAAAGAGCTGTTTTCAAAGAGGACTCAAATGAAAGCTGATCTACTGAAGAGAAAGCACAGAATGACAGTAGGTCATATCATTACAGTAGACTGATGCAACAGCATATCTTCTTCAGATGAGCACACTAATTTGAAGTGTCCCGCAATGTCCTCAGGGTTCAAATTAAATGGACACATCAACAGGTCAGTCCAGTAAGTCGTTGAGACTTGGCAGTCATATCGTAAAAATATGTAAAAATGTTGCACTGATGCCCTTTTCTTTGGGATTTGACTGAAGCAACAGACAGTCGGAATACTTAGCGTCTCGATCCAAGCGGCGATGCTAAATATCCTTACATCAGATCCTTTAGGAATCAAAAGCCCGATCTTCACAGATCTCCAGAGCAGCTTTACTCCCACCACCAAACACTTCCACATTAGCATCAATCCAAGGAACGACGTTGCCCGGCATGTAAGCAGAACAGTTGGCCAGACCCACGATATCCATGGGCCGCAGTACTCGGTCCCACATGTTGAACTGGCTCAGCTCGCCCACAAAGGCCTGCGTGGCGTCAAAACGGCCTCCAACTATGTCCTTCATGGAGAAACAGGAGATGAAAGTTTGTGAGTTAACTCCTGAAGGGAGTGTAAACAGACTTTTATTAAAATGAATCAATTCTGTTAGATTTTTTTTAATCAAAATGCCAAACAACTCTGCATATTTTTTCTTTTTTAAATATCGAAGCGTTGCTCATTCTCCAATGCTGTGCAACATCAACCTTGTGTGAATGACACTAACACACTAATGCAGTATGGCTCTCTGAGGATACTATTCATGTACATTTTCTAAGTACATACATCCTGTCATGGAGATAACCACTAGAATAACCCGCTCCTGCAGCTGTCGAGGTAGAGCGTAGAGCGAGAGAAGGGATGAGGTAATACTGAAAGGGCCATGATAGCGTGAGAAGAGCCTCCCTGTATTTTCTCCCCTGCTCCCCGCTCTGCGCCTCCGGCTCTGAACTCATGGGAGAATACACTGAGGGATCTTAATGACGAAAGGAAAAACACACACACACACACACATATACACGCACACACCTGTTCTTTACCACCTAATCTTCTCTACTGCTCTCACCTGCTCCTGGCCCAGGATGATCACCCCTCCAGGTTTAATTGGGTGCCAGGGGGCCAGGTTGTCCCCGGTGCCTAGACGCTCGCCATCCTGGTAAGCCTCCCAGAAACCGTCTCTGGTCGTCCAGGTGATGCAGATGTGGTGCCAGCGGCCGTCGCTCACTGACAGAGGGAGCTGGGCCACCTGCTCAGGAGTTTAGGGCGAAGGGTGAGTGAGAAGAGGGCAGGGAGAGGGAGCAAGATGAGTCAGGAGAAATGTGAGATTAATTGCGGCACGTTAGAAACAAGGACAGCAATTAGAAGGGTTGGGGCTTCAAAGGGACAGCCCAGTGTAGACAATTCTCCAGATGAGCCGGTGCGATATATAAAATAGGTGAGATCAAGGGATAGAGCATCCTTCAAAGCAGTCGGGTAGCTAACAGCAAAACAGTGTCCTCTTGTGCTTTTGCGCTTTGTTCATAGATCAAAGAAAAACAACTGGTTATTTTACCAACCAATGACATCATAGTCCTCTGAGGATACAGGGCAACACATGATTAGGAGTGTGTAACTCATTAGCCCTTTTTTTATGAGCCTACCGAATTACTTCACACTCATATCTTGCGCACAGATGCATATCAACCTGAAAAGATGGGAAGAGCCACTGAAAATAAAGTTCTATTCACTTGCAATTACAGAGGCAAATGACCTGATTAAGGTTGCCAGGTGGTATCTTAACACCACTGGGACTACAGGGAACACACAGTATTATTATAAAGTCTGTCAGAATAGGAATAGTCTGAGCATCACTGAAGAAGATTTTGGATTTTTAAATTAAAAATAAATTCTTGTCAAATATTCTGCAGCAAATCGGAAATATAAATGAATTAAAAATATGACAGCCGTGATGTTTTGTACAAAAAAAAGCTTGATATTATAATATCCACAGGGCATAAACTATGAATACATGACTCACTCATCTACATTTAATGACCTCATTTTCAAAACATAAAAGGTAGAATTTTACAGTTATTACATAGTAGAAATTGTTATTTCCCTATAGGTTTTTTCCTTATTAGATTTAGACATTTTGACTTGTTATAGCAGGAAAGGCACAGGTGTAACTTCTGTTTTGTGTTTGAACATGTATATTACCAGGGCGCTGGAACTGAAACCTGATAGTAATGCAAGAGTTAGTAGGAGCACTTCTCCTGCGGTAAAATGTCAAAATGCCTGCCATGAAAAAGGCCATGATGTATTTTACTTCTGGTTGAAAGGACATTCTATTCTTCAGCTCCAAAAGGCTATAGATAAGGTTCTGCAGATAAGAGTAAAATGTTTTTAGAAGGTCATATGCATCTGCTTCCAACCAAGAGTGTAAAAAGTGTTGTAAAAAACAAGCTCACATGCATGGTGTCAAAGAAAAACACTTTGACTATGTGAATTTTGGAATGGTATTTGGAATATTCCCGGAAATAAAGCACAATAATCTCCAGAGAATTGCATGAAATTTAACCAAACATTTTGAAACCATCCACCAGATAACAACCGATTTATAAGCATTAGATGATTACACATGCACACTTGCCAAAATAACTCAATGTTGTACAAGACCAGTTGATCCATTACAGATTAAACTCCTGGCAGTCGCATTTGATTGGAAAACGAAGATGCCTTCACAAAAAGCATGAGATATCAACTATATTCCTGAACAAAGGGACAGACTCTCCTTATGAAGATGTCACTTTATATTAATAAAGATTCCCTCTCTGCATGGGCACCCAAGAATACAAAATACTTTTCGAATCCTCTCGAGGCTGCTTCCCTCTCAGTGTGCAGCCGAATGAACGGCATAAACAATGTCTCCAAGTAGAACCTTGTTATCAGTATGAACAAGTTTAACACATGGATGTGCTGCCAGACATACGGTAATCATATTCACTAGTCTTGTCTTCTCCATCTCGCTCTCTTTTGCTCAGTTTCTGTCTTTATACATTAGAACTTCCTTCTTCCTGGCATCTTCTTATCTGTGACTCTTTCACCCGCTCTCTCCTCAGCACTGTCGCCTTCAAAGCTCTGCAGCTTTTCTATCTCCTACCCTCTTTCCCTCTGTTTTTTCTCTCATACTCTTATCCTTTTCTCCCACCATCCTTCTCTCATCTGTCTGACTTGAACACATGTATAATGCATGGTAGCGGGAAAGCTGTGAAGAGACCTGCCTGTGCCAATAACGCCCAACGTAAACAAGACAGTGGGAGAAAAAAATAAAGATCCTCTCCAGTGCGGGAACATTTTTCCACAAAAAAACCCCCAAAATCCAACGTTACAGTGCTGCAGAAGCAACTGTGCCACGAGGAAAATGTATTATTACAGCATCAACATAACAATTACAATTTTTTTCCTTTTAAGGCTTAAATGGCATAAAATATTCATGTATGTTTCTCACACTTCTGTTGTTCTAATTAAAATCCTGTGAGTTGACTGAAATTGTACAGCATGTGACTGCGTAGCAGCAATATTGTCCGCAGAGAGCAAAGAAGACGAGGCCTTCAAATGAGCGTGCATGGCAGCATAATTTCTCTAATGATTCACTGTTATTCTTGGGCGAGTGTGGAATGTGGGTCAATGATATGAAATGTTTATAAGTTACACAATTAAATATTCAGAGCTGATGGTCAGTGATTCTCCTCTCAGCTGTATCATGTGTGCTCACAAGTAGACACAGTGGTTGTTTCATACCACAGAGTAGAGCAACGTGAACGTATTCATGCGTTCTTTGCATTTAATTAGCGTCGCTGCTGATCTACTTTTACCAACATCATTACAGCTAACAGTGCTAACAGGCGAGTAGTGAAAGATTCTGAGCTTCTGAATACATCTTCCCTCTTCAGAGAATCAGGGAATCATCAAATGATTTAAGAACACTGTTCAACAGGTTCTCGTTATGGACCTACCTTATCATTAACCAGTAGCTCAATGGGGTTGTTTCCCCATTCGATGAGGACGATCTCGTTGGCCTGGCCCGGCACGCCGTAAGAGAACGGAGTTCCTATGCCAGGACTAGCGCTGGACTTGAGCCACATGCAGACGGTGAAGGCGTACATCTCTGGAAGGCTCTTCTTAATGCGTCCATAGAGGTAGTTAGTGCGCAAAGGGAGGGACACCTTGAAATCCTCGGGTGACTTGAAGGCATTATTACCTGTTGATGGACAATGATTGCATATGGTTATATGTTTAAAGTTGACTTTGGTATGTTATGACCTGATCCAATGAAGACAGTCTTCTTCTTATGATGATGCTGAAGACTGTAACAGGAAGTGTCTGAGGATGGTGACACAAATAAAGATTAATATTTCCCCCGTAAATGAGACAGTATCTGTCCCGGAAGCGGAAACACACTATCCCGGGAATCCTGGGAAACTGACTTGTTTTTAAGGTATAACTTCAGCTACAGTCAAAGAACATTGGTCTCATATTTCAAGCAACACTAAATGCAACAAGGAGAAATATGCATAAACCTATGGGATCGCAACCTGTTTAGTGTATCATTTGGTTAATCCTCTGAGGACTATGAATGCCTGTAATGAATTTCCTGGTAATCCATCCAACAGATATTTTAATTCAAAACAAATGTCAATCTCATCGTGGTGTTACATGAAAAGACAAGGGATCAGCAAAGTCTTTAGAACGTTTCCTCTCAGGACTTGAATATCTATGGCTAATGTCACAGCAATCCATTCAATAGATGTCGAGATATTTTAGTCTGGACCAAAATGGTGGATTGATTGACTGATAGACAGACTGACTTTGCCATCCCTGGAGCCATGCCGGCTGCGAGCATGGCTAAAAATACAAAACCTTCTATGATTATTATTTTCAGGCTTGCATGTTAGTTTGGTTTCATACTGGGTCAGTTCTGACCAAATGCATCACAGCTTATAAATGATTCAGCTGTTGGTCAATTAAAGAAAGATTACTAGAGGTTTAATATTCAAAAGTCATTGAATAAAATAAATGAACAAGAACTGGAGTAAGCACGGATGATCATAATTTATGATTAAGAAAGACAGACAGACAGATAGAGATAGATGACCTCACTTAAAATAAAAAATAAAAATGATAAGAAAACAGGAGTTGTGAAAACCCCACGCATGGACTAACGTGCAGTGGGTTTGCACATCGGAAACATGTTGCATATTTCAATGGTATTGAACTACAGTTTTTTCTGCGTTGAGCAGAGTGTGTGAGGCTTAGCTACTGTTAAAACAATCTTTTCTCCGGCTATATGATCCAGCTGTAATGGTAATAGAAAGGTTTACAATATGGGCTCATGATAGAAGCAGGGTCTGTCCGTGCAGAAGCAGGCATATCACTTTGACCCACAAAGAAAGAGAAAAAAAGAACATCATATAAATAAAAAAAAAACATGTTTCATAAAAAATGGTCCCCTGCCACTACTTCTGAGCTCCTCCTTCATACTGCTCATCTATAAGCCCAAGCTCAAACTTGTCAAGATCACAGCGTTCTGGACTTCACTCCTATATTCTTCAGTGATACGAAACAATGTGAAACGATACGATACGATACATTACGATATGATACGATCTGCTTTCTTGATTTCCCGTAGGAAAATCACACATATTGCTCATATATAAGCACAAGCAACATATTACACCATGCCTCACATTCTACCATGAAGCTGTTGCACAACCTCTGCAGCCTCAAGCAACATTATTTAATTTTTTTATTGAGGTAGGCCTAAATGAGTTATTAAAATGGTTGAGTTTACATTGGGGTACTCCATATCGTCTGCCAGAGGGTACGAGCTCATACTCGGCGTGGAGAATATGGAATGGATCAGACAATATTCTCTGTGCTTGCCTGAGATCAGACTGCTCGTACATTGACTGGAGGGACTGGAGTACATTCCTCCACGTAATGGCAGTCTGTACCAGACGAGCAAGCTTAGATTATAACTGAGATTGCCATGCTCTCTCATATAGCTTATTAGAATAAAAACAATTGTCTCATCCACACCATACACCCTGAGTCTGTAAAAAGCATAATGTCTGCTGTGAAAGAGAACACAGACTTTTAACATGGGAGTTGCAGCTAAAGGTGTTGTGCAAGTGAACGCCAAGGTACTTGTAGAATCAGACCTGATTTATTGGTTCAATCAATCAATCCCACACTGACTTCGGCTTTAGTACCATCTCCTCAGTTTTTCTCACGTTTAAAATGAGATGGATGGCATGAGACCACTGCACAAAACTTTCTATTTCAGTGAAACCGGCTGGAGGATTAATGTCTTGGTGCAGTTCGCTGAGGATAGCACTATCATCTGGGAATTTTAAAACGTGGTCCCAAGGGTGGCTGTTTCTTCACTCATTTGTGTATTATGTGAAAAAAACAGGGGTAAGCTGACACAACCCTGTGGGGCGCTTGTGCCGATTGATCTGGATTCTGAAAGGGTATTGTTGAGCCCTGACATGCTGCTGGAGTTGATCGTTCAAAATGGTAAAATACCACTTAATTATTTAAGGATCGACACACATCTGTTGCAGTTTCAGGATTAGCAGATGGATCTGAAGCGCATTATAGTAAAAGCAGAGCTAAAATCAACACAAATAGCAGACATGCACAGGCCTTGGGGTCTTCCAAGTGCTTAATAGTCAAATAGGTGATACTGTTAATGGCATCATCCCTGCCATCCCGTGCCTGTAAGCAAATTGGAATGGATCCAGTACAGAATTGACCTCTGCTTCACAGACATCATGTATTTTTCAAAGCATTTCATCACAATTGAAGTCAGTGCCAGTGTGTGACCATTAGTTTTAGCTGGACTGGAGCTGGAGTAATTATGGATTATTTTCTAAAAAGGACATTGAGTCCACTGACCGCTGGAAAAAAAGGGCACCATGTCGTCCAGGTCTTAACAAGGTGCAATGTATAAAATATACCAAAGTTTTTGTTTAAAACATTTAGAAAAATGAACCAACATCATCAACAGAATGTGAAGAGGTTACGGTGTTGACATTATCTCAACGACGTCTATGTGCTGTGTTGCAGAGATATCTACTGAACTTAGCACGCTAATCAGCTAGCCCCGCCCGTCCTGTCTTGTAATACCACTTGTTCCTCTAGAGGTCGATAGTGAGTCTCTGATGAATGCAAATGTAAGCCTAGTCCATACGTACAGTACACGGTAGCAGTGACCTCTGTAGCTCATTCTGATGCCTCTGTTCCTCATATAGTGGAGGAGTAACTGTACATGTGTGTGTAAACATATAAAAAGTTCTGTTAGCGAGGTCAGAACATGCACTATTTTGGCCTTGTGACGCCTCACAAAGGAGATACCGGCGTACATGTTGGCGTTACAAGCCAAAAACTCAGTTTTCCCTTTACTGAGTACTGAAAACGGTCATCTAAAACGCTGTTTGGGTGTGAATGAGAGATCAAAACGCATAAAAAAGCAATGTTTAAAAAAAAAAACCAACTTTAAAAATGTACATGTGGACAAAGCCATATATTGTATGGAGCCAGTAGTAGAGGTGAAATGCTGACCCCTGTTTGTTTGGAGCATGTGGCCAGGTATTACAAATTGCACCTTTAAGAGAAGAGCAGAGATGCCATCTCGGCCTGTGGATTTCTTTTTGCATACATGTCTAAAAAGTAACTGAATCTTGTGTTGGTCAACCAACAGCCTGAAGCTCAGCCTGCTGAAATGTTCTCCAACACATTATTACATCCCAAAGAAAAGTCATATTGCAAGCACAGGACAGGGAGACAACCAGAGCATATTATACATTCATTGTATTTGATCATCAGAAGAAAAAGCCTCACATGTCTAGCTGAAACAACGAAACAACACCACAAAGCCTCAAACTTCACTGTAGAATTGAATCAATGCCTCTCTGGCATCTTCTTGACGTAAATTGAACTTAATATGTGTATTGACTTATTATGTTCTACAGGTGGGTGTGCTATGGTGCCCACCGCCTTTAAACGTGAGCAATTAACTTTGGTTAAAATTTGTATCCTGAAACAGCCATTGACTGAATCGACTGAGACTCGGGGACATGGGCCTACAGGAAATGTCCATTGAGTGGTGAAAGAATCTTCTAAAAATATTTAGCTTTTGGCAAAGATATTCTGTGTTATTCTGACTTCTACCATCAAAGTGATACCTCGAGTGTGGACATGTCTCCAATATTTCTTAAACTAATTAAATGTTCAGTGTTGCTTTCCAAGCCTTATTTTTCGAGACCAAGAGCTGCTCCGAGAATGGCTCAGAGAAAAAAAACTTGTGTTGTGAGGTTTTTACTTGCATCATCAGAAATTTGCACAGGGATTGACTAATTAGTGCTAAATCTGGCAGACAAAGAAAATGGCATGTAAATCTGGCCAACAATTTGCAGCACCCATTGTATCACTTACTTTTCTCAAGCTCCGTGATCCTCTCCAGGAGGGAATTGAGAGCGCTCTCGGTGCGTTGGCGGTGGGCCGCTGTTTCATTGTAGAGCTGGCTCTTCTCCTCCTCCAGATCGGCCACCTTCCGGAGGAGCTGGGTCTCCAGCGCCCCCAGACGCTGCCGCAGTAGCTCCCGCAGCTCAGGTGGCAGGGGAGTCAGGGCCGAGACACCTCCAGCTGACACATTTGTGCTGGGGAGACGCAAACTCTGTTGCTGGGAGTGGGAACGTTTGCAGATCAGACAGGAGGATAGATAGACAGACAGACAGACAGACAGACAGACAGACAGATAGATAGACAGACAGACAGACAGACAGACAGACAGACAGACAGACAGACAGACAGACAGACAGACAGACAGACAGACAGACAGACAGACAGACAGACAGACAGACAGACAGATAGACAGACAGATAGATAGATAGATAGATAGTGTGTGTGTGTGGAGGCAGAAGGGAGTGACAGATACGAACAATGACAGACATTTAATCCAGTTAATCTTGTGGACTCGAACAAGCATTCAGTCTCCAAAGAGACTTAGATTTGCAGTTGATTTTATCTACCTTTTAGGCCTAATATCCTTTCATTACCATTGTTTTGGACAAAGTAATATCAAAATGAAGACAGCGTGTCCCTGCGGCAGACTTTGATGGGTGACCTGCCAAACACCCGTCTCTGGGCTGGGTATTAAAGGTGCCATGTGTGACGTCACCTAGAGCTCACACCAGGCGTGTTCGCAGATGGTTTTTGATAAAAAGAGAGACAACAACTGTACAGGCCCAGGCTTATAAGTGATGCTTTTACTGTGCAGCAAAGGGCCCTCAGATGTTCATTTCAAAAGCTTGTGTTTCTGTTGCCCTGCTGCCTCGAATTCATACACTTTGTGACCCATTTACAAAGTTTGATTGATATTTCCTGAGACAACGGAACCATCTGAATAGCTCAAATGAGTTAAACCTTGGTAATCTCTCGCTGAAGGCTGAAGCAAGAGATTGCAAGCTCCTGAATGCAATTGTTGAGATATGTAGATGGCTTTGATTAGCGAGAGAGGTCCTGCTCCGGGGAGCCATATGCTCTCAGCAACACCAGTCTTGCAGTAATCATTATGTTAAGCAGATGCAGATCAATAGATATGTGATTAAAATGCAATATAATATGTATCCTCACAGCTGCAGTACATCCTTGATTTGATCAGGGCATAAAGCCTCCAATCAAGGAGAGAGGGCGAAGGGGGAAGAGAGATGGATGGATCAGCAATGCAGTATACTGTATATAGAAATAACCTTGAATTTAAATAACAGCATTGTGATTGTGGTATCAGGGCTGTCAGATAATGAGAAATGTATTACGCTGTTAATATGACATAAGAGATAAAGCCATAAAGGCTTACATCAACCTTCTGCTATATGTAAAGCACTTCAATAGGTGACCTCAATATCAGTTGTGATATCTGAGCCTTAGGAATGAATGAATTCAGCAGAAGTGAGGTCTGACTAAACAAAGGGCTGGTGGAGGTAAAGCTCTCTGGGAAACAGGGATATGTGCACGACTAAAGCATCAAGCGTGTGATGAAGGTGAAATCTGCAGTAAATCATTTTATCAGCTGCTATGAATAATTAGGCACATGACTGAAAATAAAAAATTATGTGGAACACACACATACACGCAGTAGTCATAAATTATTCAAGGTTGCGTTGAACATCTCTGCACCACATGCATGATTACACCTTTGACACGTTTCTTGTGTTGCTTGTTTCTCATTGATGACTGTTATGCGGTGATTTTCTCCATTAGAGTTATATTTTAATGATAATAAAAAAACGTATGGGTGTGACATGGGTATAACGTGACCCTTTGATCTCACGATCCCCCTGAGAGGTCTCCTGCAGTGCAGAGTATTATCAGACGTGTGTGCAATGCTCTATCTATAGTAAGGCATATTGAAAGGGTTGAAAGATATTGCCAAGGCGCGTGTAAATGTTTTAAAACAAAGATATTGGCACGGATATTGGGACAGTTGGCTTTGTTGCTGGGTATTAACAGAAGTAATTAACAATTTTGGTTCGGTGGGAAACTAAACAAAAGTGATAATCTGGCACGTTTACGCATGTCGGTGCCATCTTACCTCCAAGTTCTCCAGCCGACCCTTCAGACTCTGCATGGTCTTGCCCAGTTGGTCTATGGTCTCGCCAGGGTCCCGGGGCAGGTCCCCCATCGTGTTCTTGTATTCCTTCCGTCTGGAGCCCTGACCCCGGGATTTGCCCTGCGGAGACTCGTCGGCTGCCGCCTCGCAGCGCGCCAGTTTGGAGTTGAGCTCCTTGATGGTGCCCTGTTGGCTCACGAGGGTCTCCTTCTGCTGCAGGATGGTCTCCCGGAGCTGGATGATCGTGTTCCGCAGCTCGTCCTCCACGGGGCTGCTGCTCTGGACGCGGTTCCCTGTAGGACCATACCCGCAGCCCGGCTCTGCGCCCGGGGGGATGGCGTTACAAACGAAGCGACTACCTGTAGCACCCTGGCTTCGCACCGTGCGTCCACTGACCAGGTACAAAAGTCCAACTACTAAAGTCAGCATCCCGACAAGATAGGCAAATGCCACGTTTTAAAGGAAAACAACGGCTCCTAAATTACTTACTGAACGTTTGAAGTCTCCCGTCAAATATGAAACATATTTCAACACGTTAATGCAAGTGGTTGCGGAATGTTTTTACAAAGTGTGATAAAAACACCAAACTAAGTTTATAGTGAAACCATGGGGGGAAGGGAAAAAAAAAAAAAATCAGAATCCGCAGTGAAAAATGATAAAATCATACATCCACCAACCACATGGTCGCTTCTGTTTGAAAGAAATACACCAACAAATCTAAATTCTTACTTTCAGCTGGAGGAAACTCGGTATCAGGATTTGATAGCTCCTTTACTGGGGAAACAAAAAAGTTGTATTGGTTTGTTATCTTGATAAAAAAACAAAACAAAAAAAAAAAAATCCACAGAAGGTTGCAGAGAAGTCAGTTTTGCCTGTCTTGCCTCTCCGGTTGGTTGGATTGTCAGTGAGTGGTGCTGAAAAGACAGCGACGCTGCTCAGCCAGATTATTGTGGGGAGGTGCGCACTGGCGCTTCCGCTCATCATCTGTGCGCTCCGGTTATTCAGCTTCAGGTACGTCATCACTGAAACCCAGCGGATCCAAGTCACGCAAAGGGTCGATCTCATTGACTCTTTATGACCTGTTTAAATGCGCTGAAGCTTAAAGATGACAAACAAGTTAGTTTTTCAAAAGGATTTTCAGTGGGTCGTCTGTTTGTATGTTTGGTAGCAGTCGAGCTCTGTTTCTGATGTGAATGTAAACACCACACCACCGGTGATTTAACAATATTGTGGATAGTAATGACTGATAACTTAACTTCCAGACCCTGCAGGGGATTGTTGCACTCTCTATGCCCCTTAGAGTCTGAATTACTTTTAACAAAATGTATTTTTTCCCCCTTCCAACAGAGCACACTTGTTGGTCTGAGGTCAAACTTTAAGGATTAGTTTATCCAATTAAAATCCACAGTTGAAATGGGAAGTTTTTATGGCGTGGAGTGAATTGAAACCAGCTCCCCATTGCTCTCTCTCTCTCTTTCTCACTGATTTGTGCATGATAAAAGGGACTTTCATTTTCTACACAGCATGCTTCTGGACATTAGTGGAACCTTACACTTGACTCTGGAGATGACAGTATTTGTGTCTTTGATAGAAATGACTTTGAGCCGTGTTGCTGAACAGATTCTTTTATTCAAATTAAAGTCATAATTCAGACATATAAAGTACATCTTGCTGTGAAAATATGATTGTTGATGCTGAATGGCACCAAGGCCATGCTGAATACAGTCATAGGTAAACTGGAGTTAGGTGTTATGATGATTACACAGTCAGCACTCTGCATAATGGAGCTCTCTCATTGGCCGAGGACGCTCTCGCTTAAGGACAGTTCCATTTTTTCTTTTTTACATTTCTAGTTTGGAAACTGCTGTTGTAGTGCCAGCCAAAAACATATTTGCCTTCTGTTAGGATGATAGGGCACATTAGGCTGCTGATGTGAGGACACGGTGCTGCTGTAATTATTTTTATTTGTTCCTTGATGATTTTATAGCCAGCAATGGTTTACTGGAAATCCTGTTCATGTCTAACTGTGGCTCGATTTGTGTGTGTTTGCGGCAAGTATATTACTTGTGACCTGGGCCAAATAGTACTCAGAATAATCCTTGGTGTTTGCTTTAATCTGGCTGGTGGGAGGTTATTCTATAACCATTAGATAACAGTTTTACAGGAACAGCAAGTAAAAAAAGGGCATGTTAAATTTATGGTTCCGTCTGTTTCAGTTGCAGACCAAGTGGGACAAATATATCCATCCAAAGAGGCAGGCACTGTATGTAAAAACTTCACTATGTGACAAACATTTCCTCGTATTCAAATCCAATCCTTCCTGACACAAATCTTACCCCGACATCCTATTTTATGTGGAAACATGTCAAACCGAAGAAAAACTATGATCTCAAAGTCTTTTCAGGTTCCCTTCTCGAAATAACCCAAACACGGAGAACAATATTTGAGAGAAAAAAAAGAGAGAATTCGTTCTGCATCCAAGTTCACTGCAGTGCTATGCCGTTGCATGTGTAACATGATTTGATGTTATCGGTTCTATATATTTAGAAATCTGCAGGCAAGTGCTTGTCACCGGCGAGATGAAGCTTTTAGCTTCTTTAATAATGATAGACAGTGAAGAGCATCACAGCAGGTTTTGTTTGGAGCTCCCTTCATGTTGTGTCAAACTAAGACAAGGGAGCAGGCGTCTGTCAGATACCTGCTAACAATTGTGGAATATGAAAAACTTCAAAGCCAGACGTTGGCTCAATTCAGATTATGAATGGAACTCGGCAAGGCTGTCATTAAGCACCGACACGTCTTTTTCTTTTCTCAAAACTCATCAATCTTTATTTCCTCTAGGTTTCCCCCTTCAAATCTGAAGCGGTGAGACAGTGATAGCTCCCGCTGGATGCTCTCTTTACATGGTGTGCAGTGTTACTGTGCTGCCCATCACAGCCGTCATCTCCTATCTGCTCACAGGGCCTATGAGCTAAATGTCAGCCGGCATTATTGCACACTCAGCGTACAATGGGCACACGGTGCCGGTGCTGACTGGAAACGGCCGGTGAAGTCAGAGCTAAGGAAGGCAGTTTCTGATATGCCCTCTGATAAAGGACAGACAATTACCATGGCAACCCTATCTCCTCCCTGACCCCTCCTCCCCTAAACCCCACCTCGGTGAGCGAGGAGCTGGCAGACATGAAATGGGAGTACTGAAAACTGAGCGGAGATGACAACTTTCACTTCAAAGTTGATGGGATAAAGTTATTTCCCTTTCATGTTGCAACTGGTGAGCGCTGGGGTGAAGTAACTTTGCTTTTTTAAGCGCCTTCAGCGGGGGTTAAGAAGTCAGCAGGGATTGAACTTTTATCCTAAGATGAGTTTCCCATCTAAATGAATACATTTCAGAGTTACACTTTGCACTTTACTAAAGGTAATCAGACTTTGTGTCAGTACAAACAAAAGATTTGCAGAGAACTTGAAACAATGCTCTTTGGTATGTTCTGAGGATGTACTTTGTTGTGTTGTCTGCAAAAAATATCAGAAACTGCTCTCAATAAAGCAATGCTGATCATATCAGTACCATGTACGTTATTGGTTATCACTTTATGTACTTTACTGGGGATACGTATGTATGTTCAATATGTGAGAATGTATGAGTATTTGTTTTTTTTTTAGTAGGTTGTGGGTGAGCTGTATTTAGGTTTATGTTATCTATGTAG
>CALSCE010010635.1:1349366-1379649 GCA_943593645.1 Bovichtus variegatus
GCGGCTTATATTCAGATGCGCTGAATAGTCCAGAAATTACGGTACTTCATTCTTCTCTCGCCTCTACGGTTTCATTTATTACTGTCTTTATCCTCTTAGCATCTGTCAGTTAATGAATTGTACTACTTATCCTGTCAGTTTGAAGTCCAAAGGAAGGTTTCTCCTGATTCATGGCGTGCTGGTTTGGCATGATCAGCTGAGGCATATGTGCAGTAATGGAGAAAAAGTAATATATAAGGAATTGCTCATGCTGGATGATCCCTCAGAGAAATATCACCAGACTTAGATGGGCTACATTTTAGGGTCTTTCAGCTCATTGTTTGTGTTTTATGGCCAACAACTTTACTGTTTTGGTTCAGTCTCGCTGCTCTTGTCAACCTCTCTTCCGACAGCAGGCAGCTGTTTTTGAACAAAAAAGCTCTGCCCAGCACAAAACCGCAGACTGATGTAGCGACTAGCAGGTGAACATAATGTAACATTTAGCAGCTCAAGAGCCAGATATTTCCCTCAGGAATTGGACACCAAAACAGAGCCAAACAAGTAGTTGGGCAACTGTTTGCTAACTTGTTTACCATATCAACTTTTATATAGTGTTGATATAATTCTGTCAATGTTGAGTTTACAGCTTCTTACACTGCTCCCAGGTGGCTGACTAAGTGAATTAAGGTTTAAATGTACAGGTGGCAACAATAAAATGAGAAATCAAAATCTTTTAGTTTCTTCAACAGTCCACACCTTTGCAAGTTAATGCTCTAAGTAGGGTGGTGATTCAAACCAGAAATTGTAATAAAATTTGAAAAGCAACAGCAGGTTTGACCCAATTGACAACCACCATTTCAACTTGTTTTCCCCAAATGTGTTTTCTCATGACAAAGTGACACTGCTGACGGCACAAACATACAATCCAATCATACAAACCCAAAGCTCCTGTCTCTCCTTGTTTGAACAAATATCAACTTGACAGACAAAATAATCTCTCGCATTCTTTTTGAATCCCCATTTATTTATTTTTGTTGATTGACAACATTTTGAAAGAAGTTTCTATCCAATCACACCTCCATAGCTGGTAAGCCTGACACGCTGCACGCGCACTGAATTTGAACAGACGACAGAAGCCTCAGCCTACTTACTCGTTCTTTTTGTCTCAGCACTGGGCTTGATAAGTGCAGTGTTGGAATTACTAATGGGCCTATTCAAAGAACACTCCTACATTGACATTTACACCAGTGCTGTACTAGCATGAGGTTTAAACTATGCTTTTACCAAAAAATGCTGTACTGAAAATATCGTGTCGTATTGTTACAATACATAGTTCTTCTTACTGTAGTGAAAAGAGGTGGACTGCATTTTTATGTAAATGCTGTTGACAAATGGTATGTGCAAAGTAAATGAGCACCACGCACAGTGTAAAGGATACAAGCCTGAAGTGAATTGTAATATAATAAATGATAATAGTCAATCTATTTAGTCAATTATGCTGCCATTGTGCGAAATGGGTATGAAGAACACTTATGTAACACTTGTGGTGGTTCTGGTTCCTGTTTAACTTGTGAACATTACAGGTTGCCTTAAAATGTCGTTTTGTAACGTATCATAGTTTTAGTATAATTATCATATTAACTTCTTTTCAACAAAAAAGCTTAAAAGGTACAAAAATACTTGTAAAACTCAGTGGTATTGTTAAACCTACAGACTCAGGCAGATATGTTCCACTTTGAAATACCACAACACTCGAGGCAACGCTGTATGAAAACCCACAAAAATGAAGGTGAAAAACCGTTAAAACAGCAGTGTCTCCAACGAGAGTTTGATCTTCAAGTGTCTCCTCTACTGAGCCCAGTCATCCTACAAAATGAGATCTTGCTTTTTTGATGAAAGGGAAATTGTTTTACCCAGAATGCTCTGCTGGTGGCAAAGGCAGAGAATCGGCTGAGCTGAGAGTTTAATAAACATTTCACTTTTCATCATCAACACCTCTTAAAATGTGGTTAAGGGGTGCCTTTGAAGATTATCAGTCCTTCAGGTCGGGCGATCGGCAAATACTAGGTCAAATGCAACTGGTCCTGCTTTTTTTCCGGTGAAGATTCATCCAAGAGGAAAGGATAAATGTCCTCAAGACCTAACCGCACGTCCAATTGCCTTTAAACTCCTATCCCAGCACTTACTGTACAGTACATCTCTCCACAATGAGCAAACAATGATATGGCTGCCATTCTGTGTCAAATAAAGCCCAACATATTCATGCACAGCTGTTCAGCACCAATTCTGCTTGATCTCTGTACGATTTGTTGCTGGAAAATCTAACTAACTAACTACCATATAGTGTATTACAAGTACAACATTGTCAACTTAAGAGATCCCCCCCTTATGCAACATTAGTACTCCGATCCTGCTGTCTGACTGCAGTGAAAGGAAACGACACTGTGCAGACTTGTAGCTAAATGAAACTACTTGCGCTCAATTAACACAAACGAAGACGGGAGAAAAAGAAAGGAAAAAGACAAATGCAGAGGGCTTGATGAGGATAAAGGCTCCTCTGTACATCTAGCACTGTGTCACCATCATTACTAAAGTATGCTTGGGTGTAGTACTGATGAGCCGGAACACTTTGTCTCCCCTCCAAGACACATAAAAGCTGAAGTGGATTAATCATTCATGCTAAAGGTGGCACAGCCTGAAGCATCAGCCGGCAATGGCAATGTCTTGTGTGCGTGCCTGGAAACCTCCGGACCTCCACTGTTTGTTTGATAGTATCCCATCTCTTCCCCTCTTCTTTTCACAGCGAGCTGAAATATTGATCAGCATTCGTGTCTGTATTCCCACCACAATCATACCACTAATCAGCGGCAGTGGCTTGCTCCTCATGAAATTTCATTTCTTTTTGAAAATACTGTGAATTATTTTTCATATGGCATCAATTGAATGTCTGCATGGGCTAGAGTTTCTCACTTCCAAATGATAAACTTAATATATATTGGCAAATATAGGAGAGTACAAAGATAAGGGAAAGTTTTTGAAGATTCTTTGGCCTGTTAGGGCTCTTGTTATTTTGTTGGTCTTTTTGTCTCAGTACAAGGACACAAGATAAAGGAAAGCACATTTGTTGACAATTTTGGTTATTAACCCAGCGCTCATGTTCCACTGAAAGAGACAGAGCGAAAGAGGAGAAGGTCGGGGCTGTGCTCGCCTCTGCCTCTCTAGCTGTGAACAAACGTCTTTTTGAGCATGCATGATGCCCGCTTGCCCTCTTTGCATTTATGTAGACACCGAGTGTTTCTGCAAGTGTTGCTAAAGTGTTCTTTCTTTCGGTGATCTGACCCGCTTTGCTGAAAGAATACAGAGCCCGCCTGTCCTGATGCACTGTGAAGACACTGAAGGCGCCCTCCCTCACCACGGAAAGTTTTGTATGTTGTTTGTTATGAAAAGATCCCATGTGGTCGGAAGAAAAAGGGGGTTGCTGAAAGATTCATAGAACCCTCGTTCAACAGGCGTTTCCATGGCAACACAACCGTCTTTGGCTAAAGGAACCGAAGGCCTCAATGCAGACGCAGTTCCAACACCTCCAAAGACCCTTTGATATCCGTGTACACCGAGCAACACAGACACACACAAACACACAGCTCGTTTTGTGCATTTTCTTGCTTTGCGTCGTGAAACGTCTGCCCTCATTTTGTTCCTCCCTGTTGGAAATCTGTTTAATTTCATTCTGGCTTTGTAATAAACACTTGACTTGATTTCGAACAACTCAAAGGCAAACATTGTTTTCCTCATTTAAAATCAGCAAATAAGTTAAAACAGATTGATATGGCGTTACACAACTGATTTGATGGAATTACTTGGATATGGGATATTTGGGCGAACGTGGGCAAATTGAGTTTTCAATGATCATCCACAAATGTGTCCTCCCTCACACACAGATGCACATACACACTAGAACAATTCAAATACGCTTCCCTCCATCATGTGGGTGATTTGTTAAAATGTAACCAGAGGATTATGTGGAGGCTAGCTGTTCTTTTTGGACATATTTGAGCTGAGGGGCACGTTTCATTGATTTTTTTTTTTTTTTTCCTCATAAAGATGGTATGATCCCTTTTCATCTTTCCTCAAATTGCCCCTTGCCATTCATAGACCGAGGCACTGAACCGTCCGCCCACATTGTAAGATTCCATCATTTCATAAATAAAGCATCCTGCTAAGTGAAACGATTTAGTCTTCAAGCAAGACAAGAAAGAGACATTGTTATTGTTTAATTTCATAGCCCCCAGCTAAAAAATTTTTGGGTGAGGTCTCACCGCACCTCTGCCTCACACAGCCAAGGGGGGGACTTGGAGCAAAATCTGCTTACAGAGCATGTACGATGAATAATAAAATGTTAAATATGTCCATGCCCTGTGAGATCAGGCAATTAAACAGCGGACACACTTTATTTATATTATTATAACCATATAACATCAAACACGAGTTAAACACTACAATTTGTCAAAAACACTAATTGTATTGGGGATCCTCTCGCTCGGTCTTCCCACGTATTAGGATGTCATTGATACATGTGGGATGGTGGTCATGTGCAAGAGTTTTTCAAGGTTTGGGTGGTTCAACAATTGTGATGTAAAATGAGCGTCAATTACTAAACGGTGTAATAAACCAAAATAGTGTTATTAGAAGGATAACTAATTACTGGCTACTTTTGCAGCTACAGTTATAATAGAAATGTTGACAGTGCTAATAGGAAGCAATCACACAGGTATGGTATGGCACTTGTGATGGTGAAATTAATATATGAAAGGTGGATAGTATCTTTCTAAACAGGCTCCCATGTGACTTTACTTATCCTTACTTTTTTCTAGAGACCTTGTGTTGGCTGCAAAGACTGCACGTAGCAAGGCCAATAAACAGAATAAAATACTGATTTTAAAGTGCAGCATTTAATAACAACAAGGTTTTTTCCTTTGTTCAGTTTATCACTGACATCTTTACTTTGCTACTTTTGCACAAACGGAAATACACACGCGGACATGAACACACACGCATAGAAAAGCATACATAGGAAGACACATACATATACAGCAACACATCCACACATACAGTATAGAAAAAATGCAAACACTCGCATATATAGAAAACGCACACATGGAAACTAACACACACACCTGGGCTCAAACTGCGTGCGTGTGTGCGCGTGTGTGTGCATCGTAGTGTTTGTAGAGTAGTTCTCTGGTCCTTTTTAACTCAAGGCCAATTTCTCCAATCAGAGATATCACTCAATGCTGCACTGCGGTTATAATACACAACAAATGTGTGTGCACTTTTGCCAGTTACCATTTTTGTATGTCCTCGGCACCTGAATTATGTTTGTGAGATCTTGTTTATTAATTAACCTTTTAGAAAGCCACATATTTGCTCTGGTTGAGACAGTTTTCTGGACCTCTTTAAAGAAAGAAACCCAATTGATATAAGTTTACCCATAGTAACCACGCCTTGCATGCACAGTGCGTCCTCCATCACATGCAGCCCACACGGCTGCCAGCACCACTGCTGTCTGAGCCAAAGGACTACATGCTTTCATGTATATTTAGGTGATAATACTAGAGTAAATATATTTGATATTTTTTATAATATTTCAGTTAATCACCAGATAGTAACCTGAGGCAAAGCACACAGTTTATAACTGTTACACCTTCTGCTAGTGTTTTCCTGCTAGCTGTTGCCATGTGGGATGTAACTTGATTCCGCATTCTAATTGGGGAGTTTTCATTAACATATTTCCATTTATTCTTCATTGTAAAAACTGTATTTCATAAATGAATCGTTCACTTTTAGCCCTGAGTTTGCAAACAGCCTACGTTGCTGTCTCAAATATATCAAAGTTAATTTCACCATTAGTTAACTTGTTTGCTAGCTATCTCACGGCATGGCACATTTCACACTGTATGTATTTAATAATTAATGGATTTATTTGGGAAATGAATGGATTATGCTGATATGGTCAAAGGTTATTTTTCTATATGCATATGACATGGTAAATACATCTTGAGCAGATAATCCCTATGCTTATATGTTATTTCCTGTTTATTCCCATGGAAAGTTTCCATATTGAATATGTCAACCTTAGTGATAACGTCAAAACAGGAGGACACGACAAAGACAACTTTAGCATGAAGAGAAAATATTGCAAAAGCTCAAGGACAGAAGAAAGTATCCGATGTGAAGATGAGTTCTTTAACATGAACGTAAAACCGGAGAGCTGATTGTACAGCGTGAACCAGAGGAAGTTTAGTGTTGCACTGACCCCTGCTGTCGTTTGCTCACAATTGCACTTCTTTTTCCTTTTGCACTGGCTCTCAGGGACCAGCCACATACAGCATGCACATGCTTAGAGTGGTGTCCATAAATGTCCACCCTGCATGTTCAGTGCGAGACTTTATGATGCTTGTTGTCATAAATAGCACTCAAAGCTGTAACCACTGCACTCTTGTATGCAAGTTAATTACATCATTATTGAATTACTTCAGTTTCATGTGGTCTAGCAGCTTCACGCTCTAATATGTTCGTATGGAGTTTGGCAGTCTCCAGCATGGCCGGTCCAGTATGTCCCTGTGCACCTTGCAGTACGTTCAGGAGCTCGTCACGAGGTGCAGGGATCTGCATCACGTGACAATCGATGAAACTGAATAGAGACATTCATGGTGCCCAGATCATTTATCCTAAATCCGCTGACTTTTCCTCTCGCGTCACCTCGTTGTTTGTGGTTTCGAGTGGAATGTCTCAACAACTATGGGGTGGATGCATTTGTGTCCCTTAGGATCAATTGTAATTACCGTGACCTGCTGTGATCTGCTGACTGTTATTCTGGCGCTATCATTGGGTCAACATTTCAATTTGTCCTGTACTTTGGTTAATGACCAAATAAATACCTGCAAAACTAATGATATTCCTATCAGCCTCAGCGGTACTTATTAAGGTGTTATTGAGCAATGTTAGCATTTTAACACCCTAAGATGGTAAACGTTATATATTGTAAGCATTGTCATTTTTAGCATGTTATCATGTTGATGTAAGCATGAATGTACAACCTCACACAGCTGCTATAGTGGCTGTAGACTCTTAATCCTGTTTTCTTTTCTTTTTTTTTTACTTTATCTAATCTTTTATCTTTTTTTTATGTTTGCCTGTTTTGTCCTGAGACAAGTAAAGTGAGAGAACTTTGGATTTACATGTTGCATACTCCAGCACGCTGAGCCAGGGTTTTTCCTGGATCAAAATGAGGCAGAGCTGGTACAGTCCACACACACATGCAAGACAACCGCGCCTTAAACTGGCTCAAGCAAACCTATTTTTTACAAGCAATGTATTTTAGGAGTTCTAATAATTATATGTTTGAAGAAAATGACAATTGTTACATAGTCAGTGGTGTCTATAAAGTGAATTCCTTGATAATAAATGTTCATCTGCAATTTTCTGTAGTCTCGGTAATATTTGTTCTTAAATTGTACTGAAGTAGTACATCATTTGCTATTATCAGTAATATATAATATATGTGGCAGTTATGCTCTCAGATTTTTAGGTTATTGTAATGAACTAATATCATGTTTTACAGACGTCTGTTTGAACTTTTGTATTGGATAAAGTGGAAAAAAGTTTGTTTAAAAAAAAAAAAAAAACAACTTAATTTTCTTACGTTTCACCAGTGTAAACAGACACAAACTGGCGGTGTAGTCGCTGTACAGGTTGGTGTTCAGGCACACATGTCAGGCGCGTAAAGCTGTTTGCAATGGCATTTATAAATACCTGCTGCCGATATATAGAAATATATTAAAACATCAAACGGCAGGGAAAATGCATTTTCTTTTGTTTTTTAATTTGCTGTGGTTGCGGTTACTAGTATCCGCTTTTAGCTGCGGTCCAGCCAAAATCAGATGGCTCTTTTCTTCCGCAACCTACTCGGCACAATGCTGCAATTGCACAAATGACAGAAATCCACCAAGTGCAACGCTCGTGAGACGATAGTGTTTTACCGTCAGAGTTTTGTTGTGAGCTGGAGGAGCGATGCATGATTCTCTATGCAGGACAAACCCTGTGAGCTACTTGATGATGATTAAAGGGAATTCCCTAAAAGATACAAAAAAAGGGGACATAGATGACGCATTCATGCCTTTTTATGATTGCAAAAATAGAAACAACCCAATGAAAAAGAAATAAGGACTCTTATTTTCTGATATCTGTTTCAATTGGAACCCCCTCGTGATTATTTCATGTTAATAAATGTTGCATCAAAGTAGCATGTTCCTATTTTATTTATCATAAACTAAAATCTTCAGATTCCGATATATAATCCACCATTAGCCTTGACATCATTCAGCAGCACCACACACACTCTCAGTTGCCTCCTTTTTAGCACCTAATGAAAGAAGACTTCCTTAAGTTTGTCTGTGAAAAATGTTAATGGCATTCGGTGGGAAATGAGCTACCAGCAGCTTCACGCTGCCCCTCTTCTTCACCTCCTGTCTCCTCTGTCGCCTCTCTTCCATCCATCACTCCCTTCTCCTTTTTGTCCCTGTTATTCTCCCTCCTTCCCCTCACCCCTCTCTCCCCTCCGCAGTGGGCACTGTCATGGGCCTCGCCAATTAAAGGCTGTCATGTTTGCTCTCCGGTGGAGCTGCCGTGAGTGGTGCAGACAATTTGTATTACAGAGGGTCTATCTCATGCATGGGTGAGCCGGGTGATGGGGCCTACCTGAGCTAATAGGCTGTGGACGCGCAGGCCATAGACCCCGAGCACTCCACAACTGGAGCGCTTAAGTAGCTGCTAGTTAAAAGCAGTATTCACACTGGACAGAAACTACATGGTTGCACAAAATGGCAGCTATATGCATGTGGAAACCTTATAGGTGATCCATGCACATTAAAGGCAAACTGAGAGGCACACAGCTGCATGTGTAAGTTTAGTTTCCTTCTCTCTCTTTCTCTTCTGTGCCATTCGGTTTACTTTAATTGGATCAAGCACTGCAGATCAACTCTCATTACCTAAACTGACAGCATTTGTCTCAGTGAGAGGATAAACCACAAGACGGAGGAGAACGTAGGTGGGAGCTCTGTGTGTGTTTGCATGTGTGTGCTTGAGTAAACCAGTGTGAAAAGATGTGAAAACTACAGGTGAGGTTTGGCTCATTTTCAAGATCTGATCATTTGCAGTGGGGCTGGTCGATAGATTGACTTTAAAAAATATTTTTGATATAATTTCAAGATGTAAAATAAGATGAAACCATTTTACATCAATATAGTTCGATGTTGCGTTACATGACCCGTGTTTGAATCCCTCCTCTCACTCTCTCCGTGCAATCCACTCTCCCTCTGCGTCTTCTCGTAAACCCGCCCCCTCGCTTTTGATGCTGTAAATGTACCGTGTAAATTAGTTTGTATAAGAAAAAATGCTGAAGCTTCTCAAGACCAACATTTGAGGCAGCGGGCATGTTCATAATTGTAATGTAACCTGGTCTGGTCTATTTAACAAAGAAACAATAATTTCACAATAACACTTTAGATGAGTGATCCAGAACAACAAATTGTTGAAGAATTTATTGAGTTAAAGCAGTCCTCAACTATTTGTCTCAAACGTAGGTTAACCATGTCATGTGATATCCGTTTTAATAAAAGTGCTTGTGACAAGTCACATGTGGCTTTGACTTACATTTAAACATTTATCCCAATTTGTAAAAAAATACTGAGGTTTTAATTAGGTATTTAATGAGGTATTGCCGTTAAGTCTAAAAATACAGAGATATGATTTTTGGTACATATCGCCCGTCCCTAATTCACAGTACAATTTGCTCTGGAAAATAGTTTGAAATTCATTAAAAAAATTTTTTGAAAAAGTGTACTTTTGGTTGTGGCTGCATTATCATCACAAAACCACAAATGGAAAATGGTAGTCACAAAATGGCTCCAGATAGGCACATGGTGGCTGTGTGATTGCCCACATGTTGCTCATTTATTTGTTTATTGGTGTATTTCTGTCCAATCTAATCAGGTAGACTCCTGAAGCAGGGGTTTGTGTCAAAGGTCAGCCGATCTGCATAATTTACTATTACTGGTAATATAGGAAATGATTGGATTCAGGCAGGCGGCAAGTGATAAAACATGATAAAATAAAGAATTGTCACTCACCAAGATGTGTGCATACAGTATGTAAATGTATGTGAATAATGGAAGTATGTATGTCAAGGAATGTGCGTAATGGAAGTATGCGTATGTGTGTGTATATACTTGTAATGCGAGTGCTGAACATGACACCTTAATGCCTATATTCCAGTGTTTTGTGTGTAAGCATGCTGCATCAGTGTGTTTCTGCATCCAAAAAAATGCACGTTCACATTGTATGTCACCTATGTGTGACGAGCTGTATACGAATACTTTACAAAATACACATCATTAATATTTCTCTCAGACGAGGCAAGAGTTTTGTTCATATCTTTATTCATCACGACAGATTTGCTGCCGTTCTGAACAATTTAGATCCCAGATGAAATAAGTGTGCAAATGTACACTGTTTTATATTCAAAACAGCTCAAAACGTTCAATACAGGGATTTCCATAATTACATGCAATATTATGGATAAGCTAAATGCAGTGTAAATCCACATTTATTGCGTGCACCGATATAAAGAATGAGCAATGGGAGGACTGGGTTTCAAGTAGTGAGTACAGAGCAAAGTATTTTAAATCCATCTAACGTTGATAAGGTAAATACCCGTCTACTCTTTCCGGCGTCTCGCTAAAGCTTCACATGATAGGAAATGCTCTCTGCACTCACCGCGAAGGTTAGTCTTGTTTCTATGGTTACCTCCCCAGCTTGCTTATCTCATTGGTTGCGCTTTTAAAGGTCAGCGGCAGCAGAGGTCAAAGTTGAAATAATTTGAATTTGGTGGCAACTTCGAGCGCCACACCAAGGAGAGCGCTTCCGCCGAGTCGGGCGGCACCGCTCTCTCCGTGGGAAAACAACGGCACAGCCAACATGGCGTGGCTTTACTGCTGATCACGTGAAAGCAGCTTAAGTGACAAAGAAGTCTTCAGGTGGTGATTAAACAGCGGCGCTGACATCTTCTCCTCATTCACCCAGGACTCTGCTGTGGAGGTCAAAAACTATCCCCGCAGACTAGCTGCTAAAGCTAACATCTCAGTCATCACGGCACATGATGCAGACACACAAACACAGTTACTGAAGTGACGTCTTGCACCCAGCGACGATCATGGATCTGATTCATTAATACCCTAAATGAATGAAGTTAATTGAGAGGCCCCACTTCCACAAACATGTTTTGGAATAGATTTAATGTCGTCTTGCAACAGGCTTCCTGACTAACGGCGCTCGATAATAATTAATCCATAAATCATGTGATTTGTACTTCAGAAGGTGGTCTGCAGATGTTTATGTAAAAATACCAGTCTAGGTCTTATTGGCAATGTTGCACACAGATTTTATTCAAGTGGATTGTTCTGCGCTGACCTTTCAAAATGTATCTCCCTTGATGCATTACTTCAACACTGCAATCAATCGGCAACTTTAATTGGCTAATTGTTGCATAATAAAAGTCCACATAGAAACAAAAAGAACATGGAACATGTAGATTTGCTTGCTTACTTCAGGGTCATTTGTCTGTTTGCTGCATTTCTACCACCAACTACAACACTCCCTAACCTTTTTTTTAAGCCGATGCCGCCTCATTTGTTATTGTATGCTTTTCTTTCAATTGGAAGTTGCTGTGCTGCTGCTGTATATGCTTTGTCATATAACTGTGATGGTTTCATGCCACTTAGTCCTATTTTAGAGATCTTCCTTTTATAGAGAAATTCCAACAGGTTGGATATCAGCTCTTCTTTTTCCTCCTCTCGCCTGCATGGCAGGACAAAATAAATTGGAAACAGAAAAGGGAGACTGCTGGAAAATATGGTTGATATGGCCACAATGTGTCATTATTGAATGTAGGTGTAAAAGGGCAGGCTGTATTATAGCTGGAGAAAATGATTTTCCCTCAGTGTTTTTTTTTTTTTTTTTGCTTTGTGATAATGGGTCTGTCAAGGTGAGTCCATCAACAGAGGGAGAAAAAACAGAGGGAATATGAGCTAATTATAAAACTGTGTGTGTGTGTGGTATGTGCATGTATAGTACATGAGTGTGCTTGCTTAGGAACAGGTGGGTGGAGGTGAGATAAACTAAGGCAATATAGCAAGATAAAAAAAACAAAGCTAGTTGCTGGATAACAGCGGAGTAATTTTCCAGCTGTCATGAGTCACGAGTGGCACCCACACATCATGTATCAGCGTTATACTGAGTCATACTGGGAGCTGTGTTACAGGAAGGGGTGGTGCATACCTATCATTTAGTAGCGTATAGATTGTGTACGTGTAGCTAATCAAAAAAAAGACATTATTTATAATTGGTTTTAATGTATTCTTCCCACCAGTTCTCCCATAGCATTCCTCTAAAATGGTGTTGTTGAAGCAGAAAGCAACTTTTTATTCAACCACACTTTGTGCACTATAAGCACAGCTAACACTACAGAAGAATATGTTGCTTTTACAGCATAAATAAGCTACACACAGCCAGACGTTTTCAATGTCGGTTACTCGTACGCACAGATAATTCACAATCGGTTAAGTTGCGGGGAGAAATAGTTCATCTCATAATGAGGAATTTCGTGCAATTTATACATGGTGAAGTCCTGTTGTTGTTTTATTTTATTGTCGTTTTGATTAGCTTTCTTCATTATGATGCTGCCTCCAACTTTTGCATGCCACATTTTGCCTCATGAGCTTGAAATGCTCTCTAAATAAAGAGATATCTGGCAGGGCAGCAGGTGTACAGAAAATATGTTTCATCCCTTAGATCAGAGCTATTGGTACTAGTACCCACAGTGTGTGATGCTGAGTATGGCATCTGCGATCCAGGCGTCATTCATCTTTTTTATAATTACAGAGAGGAAATGTGTGTTTCGAACACTAGAGGGTGCTCACAGCTCTTATCAAAACCACATTTTTTTTGTTGCGTCTGAAACTGGCTGTAGGAAAAATGTAAAGATACTCACCCTTGTGCCCACACTTACAACAATACTAAATATATGGTGACTCGCAACGTGAGTTTTACAATATTGTTGTCTCTTAATTAGCCAATGTTGTCATTTTTCTATAAAAGAAAGATTTGGATGTGCACTGTGGGCGTGGATGTGTCATGGAAATAAATAGCAGGAACTGTGTTGCGGCATCAACATTGTAGGTTATATTTGTCATTTGACTTCCATTGTCAGATAGTCGACGCTCCCTCCCTTCTTGTTTCCGTCAGTTCTTCCCTGTGGAGGCGCCTTTTGCTGACGGGACATCCCTCCAACCTTGCTTAACATTAAAAAAAAAAGAGTTGAGAATATGTAACCACGATACTGTCTGTCTGTATGTCAGGCTTTCCTAGAGCATTTACGTCCCCAAGTGTCTGCACGACTGTGTCTGGAAAAGTCAGTTTCTGATAAAGCCAAAGAAAGGCAGCGCTGTCTGAATATGGAGCCACACACAGATGTCCTCTGAGGCATGGCACCGCTCCCCTCTCTCTCCTGGCACACTGCTCCCACCCAAGAGTGGAGCTTTACTGAATATGGAGGGAGACCCGGTGCTGCCACTGGGCACACCACTGTGGTCCAACGCCACCCGAGAAAGAGGAAGAGGCAGAGGGAGAGAAAAAAGGCAATACTGTAAAACGACGACTGCAAAATCCGCCGCAGGATGAAGACACACATTTAATTGTATTTTACTTTGTACTCTAATCAATAACATCTCCTTTGAGGAGTTGTGAAATGATTTCAGTAGAAAGGAGGGTAGAGATATGTAGAAATTAAGTCTAGGAATAGAAATTGTTTGGTGAAAATGACTCACCCACTCAATCCACTACTATGTCTTTGTTGTCTGTATCTAAGGCCAAGTCAAATTACAAGTATCACAATGCTTTGTGATAAAACCGCAGCACCATGTTCCCGATCCCTCTCTCTGTATGTTCTCCAGCTCCTACTTGGTCTTTAGCAGTTAATTTCTTCCTGTAAGTGATCACTTTTACCAGGCAACACCTAACATTTGCTTTTCCTAGGCTGACATTTGATTAATTGACAAAATGATTTACTGGCAAATGTCATCTACCACACAGACTGAGGTGAACAGAATGGAGGATGTCAGGATTTAATTGTATGTGTGTACATGCGTGCGTGTGCGTGTTTGCTGCATTTTCTTCTTAACAAATCAACACCCAGCATTTCTGTTTCTCCATTTCTGGTTGGTTGATTCTAATCATGCCGTGAATTTATAAACAATAGCCTTCTTTTGCCAATTTTTTCTGTGCAACTGATGAATGTGGCATCTTGCAAATAGCAACCCAATCTGCACACACGTATTGCACATGGAATTACATGTAAAAAAATGTGTATCGATTGCTGCTAAAAGAACCGAGATGACCATACGTATACTTACGGTACATAAATAGCCTTGCTCATTAGATACACACAGAGATAAAAAATGACCAGGAACACAAAGGGCTGGACATAGTGACTTTTCACAGCATACAGCGGTAATGTTTGGTCGATGTCATATCTGGCCATTAAAATAATATTGTTGGTCTTTAGTAAAACGAGTGATTTCATGGCACTTTTAAAAGCATTTTATGTTTAAGTAAAAAATGTGGTTAATGTCACACAAAAGGACAAAAAATAAATAAATACTGTACTACTGTGGCTCTCTGTCCCCATTGGTATATTGATATAAAGAGGTTCTAGTCTGCTAGACACAATATAGGTCTTGTGTGTATTGCAAATACTACACCTGAGCGCAGAAGACTTCAGAGCTCGGTGCTATAAGAGAGCAAAGGAAGATGATCATTTATATCGACTGGGTCGAAATGGGAGCGTGCTGGTCCGATGCCGGAGGGAAATGGTTCGGCAGTTTGACTCTTCAAAGCAGAGTAGAGAGCACTTTGTAAGTAAATTACTCTAATGATTCAGCGGGTGGAGCTGTAATTGCCAGCAGGCAGGGAGGCATGGATGAAGAAGGCGACTTTCCTTTGTTATGGAGATTGTTTCCACTCAGGACATCCTGGTGACCAGGGCTCAAAAGTGACGGTGGTACAATCCTGATTATGTGCACCCGTGCCTTCAAGTGCTTCAAGCAAACACTTTGTTTGCTTGAAGCACTTGAAGGCACGGGTGCGCAATGTGCACATGTTCGCAATGTGCACTGAAGTAGCATATCACATGACATGGTTAAGCTATGTTTGAGACTGAGAATATGATCGCAAATACTGACCTACTAAATATCTTGGAACAATTTGATTCTACTGGCAAAATGTTTTTTACACAAAGGATCTCCTGTTTTTGAAGCATATAAAAAGTCATTTCTGAAAAGAACTGTGTATTAAGAAATCCTTCTCACTTTTGTAAGACTTCCTAATTTAAATTATTTGCTTTCATCAATAGTATATGCGTGTCATGTTCTCAGCTGTTGTCTATTGTAATGAACTAATATCATGTTTTACAGATGTCTGTTTAAACTTTTGTATTTTCTAAAGTGGGGGAAAAAATTGATAATAAAAAAAAAAAAACAACAAACATTTTTTTTTTTTTTTACATTTCTTTACATTTCACCGGTGTGAACAGAAGCAAAGTAGCGCTGTAGTCGCGGTACACAATGGCATTCAGGCACATCGAGGGACTTTCACCAAAGCCGAACGCCGTTTGCAATCGCATTTTTAAACACCAGCTCACAATATAAGATATGAAAACATCAAACGGAGGGAAAATTAGTTTTCTGTAGTGATTTTTTTTTTTCTTTTTTTTTTTGCAGTGATGTCAAACAGGGAAACACTTTGCCAGCGCCTTTCCTGGTTCACTGTGCTGATTATAATGCAGCGCCCCGTCGCCACCATATTGATGTAATGCCGCAATTGCCGTTACAAGGGATAGAAATCCACCAAGTGCAAAGCTTGTTAGAAAATAGTGTTTTCCATGAAGACACCCGTTGTGAAAAGCTGGAGGTGGCCGCCTTGTAATTCTCTATGCAGGAAAAACCCTGGTGACTCAGTGAGCTGCATGTACACAGTAATAATATTAGTGACATACATTCTTCAAAGTTCTCTTTTTGCTTGTCTCCCACTGTGAGGAGGGTCAGAGGACAGACAAAGAGACAGTGCAGTAAGTTCAGACCTAGAAGTCTTTTCAGGGTATTCTTATACTTATTCCTATAACAAAATACAAAATGTATTGCGTTATAGTTATGTGACACTATACAAAGTGAGTGAAAGAGGGGATTCCTGTCATGTAAATGAAACTAGTACAGGTCTGACGAATAGTATGGGATATGTGCAAATACTTTTGCAACTGCTTATTGTTTTCCTTGAATCTAATTATTAATTAGATCGCTGTGTATATATCAGGTCTAGAAAATTGTGGGGGAAAAAGTGACTGTGAAAACAATCCAAAAGGTACTATAATATACTATAATTTACAATGACGTAAAATTGAAGAAAAAAAACTTTCACACTATACCTTTAAAGACATTTTAGACATTTTTGAAAATAAGCTTTCTTCACTTTCTTACTGAGAGTTCGTTGAGGATATTGAAACCACTACCGCCAGCTAACTTAGCTTAGCACAAAGACTGGAAACAGATGGAAGGAGCTAGCCGGGCTCTGTCTCTATAGTCTTTTGTAGATGATCACAGATTCCCGGCCTCTCTGTCACTCATCATTGCGTACAGTGTCATAAAGAAAGCACCTGGAAATTGTTACAGACTGACATGCCTACAATGGCCGAAGCTACGGGTAATATGGCCCAACTGCATGTACACAGCACCTGCACGTGAGAGCTAATGGCACTGTGACATGCTATTGCAGAGAACCAAGCTGAGTGATGAGGAGACCATTATGCCACTGTGACAACTTGCACCATCCTGACTTCACAGCAAGCCTCATCCAACCTTCCAACATTAATGGAGACTTCATGCCCCTGGGCAGCCCACTGCTGGTGCAGGTCTCGTCAGCAGAAAGAAAGACGCCGAGCAACAGGAAACGGTGATGAAACAACAGGGAGGAAAATAGAAAAGAAGAGGGGGGTGAAGAGAAACCGGTGGGAATGGTAGAAGAGGAAGGGGGTGCTTTCTCTGCCAGGAGAGATGCTGATCTAGTCGAAGACCTTTTAATGTGTTGAATTGATCTCCGTCTCTTCGCTCTCCTTTTCTTCCTTTCGTTCTTTCGTGTCACTCCATACTTTCTTCACCACACTAACACACCCACACAAGCACACACTCAAGGCTCCTGTTTCATAAAGAATCCTCTGTGCTATTGGCTCCCTAAATTGCCTCTCAATTTTCATTTGGCCGTTCGATTAGTCTGTGCGCCTGCTCCGCTTGCGCTCTCTCCCAAACCAATAGAAGCGTTGCTTGCAGGCAGATCAATGGCACACTGCCCCAGGAGGAGTGGGGATATGGGCTGACTGTGGGTGTTCTGCTTCTCACCTTTTCCTCCCTCCGCTGCTTTCCTGCACTTCTTTATCATGATGGAGACTAAGCTTTCCCCCAAATCCTCCTTTCTCCTAACTCGCTGAGCTCCCAAGGCAGGTGCTCCTTGTACTACAAATGCTAAATGTGATGCAATATTTCTTTCTTCTTTCTATGCATCTTTACTTAAACTAGTTTTTTTTTTTTTTTTTTTGGTGATATGGTACTCTATTCGGGGTATTTAATTTCCTAAAACACATAACTGCAAATTTAGCATCCCCTTTTATCTGTTTCAGTTCCCTCTGGTCGTCTCTGCCCCTAATTATCCCAATCGTCTTTTCCTTCACATTTAATCCTCGTTTCCTTGTCATCTTTACACTCTTCACATTGCAAATAGGGGAACGAACTAAACCTGTTAGCAGTCCATTAAGTTTCAGTTTTAACTGCATACGTACCGCCCAGTGTTTTCTTACTTAATGAAGGTCACATCTGAACTTTTCACTGACATCACCTTTTAGCAGCTAATTAGATACAGTAGGTGTAACATAGTTATGCTGAGATCATGCCAAACCTCACTCACAGTTGAGAGTGGGAGGATTCTTTGGTTTTGATGGATATTCATTGCTGTTATGCTACAGTTATTGGCAAGAATTTGCGTTTTTTTGCAGTATCTGGTGGGCTGCCTAATGGCATAATTCTAATCATATTCCATCCGTCATTCAGCCTCATTTAATACGTGCGCCTCTCTGACTGTCATCACCCAAAAGGAATTGTGTATGTTTGTGGAAATAAGTGCTTATGTGTGGGGTGTCTTTCTTTCAAGTCTGCTCGAATCTTCGGCAGCTTTTATACAATCAGTAAAGTGTTGCTTACATAACCACAGCTAGGGTAACCAGTCAACGAGAAACCGCTTTGCAGGCAGGTGGCAGGGCACACAGGTGATTAGCAAATAGGAAGCAGGTGTGCAGGAGCTGGAGTCTGTTTACATGCGTGTTATCATAACTTTTCTCCATTTCTTTCCCCCAGTACTTTTGTTTTCGTTTAAAAAAAAAAAAAAAAAAAAAAAAGGAAAAAAAAAAAACTTTAACCTTGTTATACATCCATTTATCAAGTTCTACATGACCTACATGTAAACAAACCTAGGTCTTACAGAAACTGTGTTGTCCCACTGGAGTCCCCCTTTTTTTTTTGCTACCCATCTAATTTAAGTCCAGAAAACATAAAAAATAAGGAGCTAAAAGTGGCAGAAGGCTTCAGACTCGGGTGTCGATTCTCAGTGGGATCATCACTAGGAACCCTCATTAGATTCAGTGTTAATCTCAGAGATATTGTTTAATTGAGCTTTAACTATCATTACCCACCTGCTCTCTGTATTCCCTCCTCTACTGTCTCCTTGGCAGAAGTCGGTCGTTGTGCAGCCAGAGGCAGTTGGACAAAGACCTAATCACTTCACACCACACTCTCCACTTGACATTTTCCCATCCTTGGGTCCAACCCACACTTTTACAAGGACACTGTGCCTGCAGCCTGGGGATACAGCTAGTTAATGTGAAGTAGTCAAGTTCAACCACGCACAATATTTGACATGAAGAGAAAAGAGTTTCTTTCTGTCCTTGGAGACCATATTCTCTCCTCACACGAGAAGGTTGTTTAGATGCCGCTGTTGGAAAAAAGGCGCATATGATTTAAGACTATAGCGCGCATGGTCGAAGTGACTCATTTATCACATCTGGAGCTGTATGGGGGGAAAAACATGACAAAAGGAATATAAAGTAGAAAGAAAAGAGGTAATTTCTTGAGGTGGTTTAGACTCATCAACTTATTTTCCCCTCATCACCTGAGCCCCACCCAAGGCTCTGTCCCAGCAGAGGCAGCCAATTAAACTGGGGCATTGTGTGTGTGTGTGTGTGTGTGTGTGTGTGTGTGTGTGTGTGTGAGAGTAGAACACCTGAGAGCCACAAAAGATTGATGTACTGCCATGAATCAACAGACGGCATTGTAAGGAATTGGGTGCCTCAAAGCTGGGTCTGTGGGTGTGTGTGCGCGCTCATGTGCAGGTTTGTGTTGATCCAAGGCTTCGACAGCTGTTTTGCCGGAGTGCCGTACACAATCTCTGTTGGTAAACTTAGCATTTTGCAATTATGTTTGTGCATTTGTCCATGTCAGTGTGTCCACGAGATATGCGTGTCGGAGGTAATATCAGACAGCTGAGCCAAATCGATACACGTTTAAGTACAAGGAGGGCAATCAATGTCCTAATTTGTCTTTAAATGGAGACTAAGGGGGAGGAGCATGCACGGCTTTCCCTGCAGTGGACAACCAAAGGATGCAATTGAGTGATTACTCCGGGAAGCGTCTCACTCTTGTGGAGGGGAAGTGGAAATTGTATTGCTTGGCTTTTAATTACCAATAAGCTGATTGTGTGTGTGTGTGTGTGTGTGTGCGTGTGTGTGTGTGTACCAATTGCAATATTGCATATGTTTCAGTGATGAATTAGACAGTTGTCCACTCCAGGTCTAAATGCATTATTATATGTAGGCATTTACAACATGCAACACACCCGCCTGCCAAAATCACAAAGTATGTGAGGACGTTGAACAATTCCTTGTATAACTCAACTTTATTGGCGGCTATTTTAGTTCGATATTTTATTCATTGGTGCTGTAGCCTCTCCTCCATGATACTCAGTGTCTTACTTTGGCGGGGCTTTGAAGCAGCTCTCCGGTGAGTCCCGTGGGTCCCTCAGTCCCGGGTTCCCACGGCGATGGTGGGTAATGTAGTCATTATCACTGCTTTTAAATAGCTTCTGTGTAAGTTCTCCAGAGAATAATGTGTTGGTTTGTGTGATTGGGTTCATTCATCTATGTGTATTCTTGTCGGGATTTTGTTTATTTGATGTGCCTGTACAGTATGTGTGGACTTCTAGACAGCTGTCCACTCATCTCCGTCTGGATGGCTACTTTAATATCTTTTACTTCCTTACTTTTTCATATGAGGATAAATGGGACATATTCTCTTTTATAATAGCTCTTTGTTTCAGTTTATTACACTGCTTCGCGAGAGGTCAGATTACCAAATCTAGGGTAATTTAAGTTTTTTACATAATAAGTTGCTTCAATTCAGACACTAATTTGCTCCAAGATGTGTCTCTGAATTTAGTTTAGACGAACATAATGAGCACACTGGTGGATAACCTGCATGGATTTTCCTGACAGCTGCTTTCATAATGCTTACACTTGCTTAGGAGTTTTGTATTGGTCTCGAGAAATTTGGTGAAACAGTGTTTGCAGCTTCAATACGTTTGTTATGCTCCATCTCAAATTGGTGGTTGTAGATACCAGTTCTCTAGAATATTGGTTGTATTTACAAGTGCACATAAAGAATAAATCCGTATGCTTCTCTTGACATTTCAGACATTCTGTGTAGATTAACATCAAATTAAGCAGCTGTGCGCTTTTCAGTTAAGAGGAGAAGAAAAGGTAGTTGTCCTCTTCTTCGTCAAAGACTCATTATGTTACATGAAACTAGAAATCAGAAGGCAGGAAATTCAAGAATTGGTTTTGATGCATCGCAGTAATGTGGTCATTGTAATCTGTTTTCATGCAGCTGTCCAAAAATCCGTATTCCTCCTCTGGCCACTGTCATTTCTGAACAAAGGCTGGCATATTTAAGTAAACGGTAAATGTTACTGATGTATGTGATCCTGCAGACTGCCGATTTCTGTGGTTTTAATCAAAGAATTTGCACTGACGGAGCACAGAGATGACTGTAGCGAGAGAGCTCGCAGATTGACTGTCACTGACTGTCTTCTTAAATGGAGGAGATGATTGCAACGGCAGGGTAAATAGGCCTATTAAACTCAGAATGGCAAAAGTGAAAGACACGCAAAGACACAACAGATACACTCACACTTTTGTCCCCCTGTACATGTGAAGGCTGTGATTTCATAACGGCCACATTCTCCACTTAAATACTATTGTATTCGCATACAGTAACGCTGATGTGAAAGGGTCATCATTTTCAGTTAACTTCGAGCCTTTGATGCATGCGACGCATAATGTATGCGCCGTGTCGCACAAAGTATGCAAATGGTTAATTCATTCTTGTGAGTTCCCAACTATTCCCTCAAATAATTTCACTGCTATTGTTAGACAATTCATTAAAATGAAAAGTTAAGCGGAGACTTCTAAAAACGATAATTCAGGCATCATACAATAAATGCTGGTCATAAATGGCATGCATGTCATCTAAAAATGACGAAAGAGAGCACATTTCTATGTATCCCAACTCGTTTTTATATTAACTATACATTTATCTGCTTCCCATCAGTGGGTGGTTACATAAATCTGAGCTAATGACTGAGAGAAATGGAGAAAAGAGGGGGAGCAAGAAAAATGGTGGCACACCCACCCCCTTGTCCTTGTGCAGCTTTTTAATAGAGTCATAAATACATGAAGATGTCGAGTGCTACATGATGGTGGCAGTGCATAGCTTCAGGGCTGTCATACATCCATGCGACATAGATGCAACGGACAGGCCAGGTAGACTGGAGCAGACGGTTATTATGGAGCACGATCGGGCGGCAGCATCTCAGCGGCAGGGTGGATGGCTACTACGTCAATGTGCTGTACGTGAGGGAGTGAAGACATGCATATACTATTTGAACACATATTATCCGTAATCCCAAAAATGTCTACTATTCCTTTAAGATCTTATAAAACTGATGTTTTGTCTTCTGTTTGACATTGGTTTACCTAATATGAACAAAGTCTCAGTGCACCTCAGAGCTCAACACATTGCACTTGACTGTGTTACTGATCACCAGAGAACCGCTGCTGTTCTCACCCGCAAACACAGAACAAGGCAGAGGGAGCACCAGCGAGAACTCACCAGGTCCACACACACACACACACACGCGCACGCACACACACACCAGCAGTAACTAACGAAACTGATCGCTCATGCAAATTGCATTCAACACAGCCATCTGAAATTAATGTCTCCACATCAAAGGAAATAGAGTATGAAAAGTGAATGGCAAGGTAATTTTCAGGCATGAATGCACATTATGGCAACACTATACCAAACACACACTAACGTCTATCAAACATAATTAAGCCATCACCAAAACGCAGTTTTAGAAAAATAGCTAAAGGTTAGATAAGAACCGGTAAATGGTGCTTTGCTAAGCCACACATATAGCTAGAAATTGCTTTTCCGATTTACATAAAAAAACATGCTTATCTTAAAACATCTTAAAAAATGTTTTTATAAACTACCTTACAGTAGTTCAAATTGGCTCCTCTTACACCAAAAACACCATCAAATGAGCATAAACGTTCATGTAACCAAAATAAAAATCCATTAATACATGTATAATAATGTAACACTCACAGGGGCCATTTTTACTTTTACTTTTGATACTTAAAGTACATCTTTTCACTAATACTTTTGACTTAAGTTGAAACGTGACTTTTACTCGTAACATATTGTTTTTATTTTTAAAATGGTGGTATTGCTACTTTTACTCAAGTAAAAGATCTGAATATGTCTTCTACTACTGGCCACTGTACAGCACTGAACAGGATCTGACTGCTTGGCTTGACAGATGGGCTCTGTCCCTCTGTCTTTACTTCTCTTTGATCTTTGCTGTCTGTGACTGTCAGCCCCCCCTCCCCCTCCAGCTGTTGCAGGCCTGGTGAATGCCAGACGACACAAGACAGTTGCAGAGATGCCAGCTGCCAGGATGCCCTCAAACTGGCATCTCAGAAACTCCTGAAGGGCTGAGGCGGGGGTGTGTACCGGGCTGTACCACTCTGGATCATGAAGATAAGACTGACGGATTAAATGTTGCCTTTTTAATTGCTTTTACATTTATTTTAGTAAATGTATTTTTACCTTTTAAAGAAATGGGCTGTTAAAGCCTGAACTTGTCTCTCTTTAGTCATGTTTCTGAAAAGTTGACTTTGATTTTTCATCTACTTTGAAAAAGTGTTTGACGAAAGAAAACTTACACTATTGTGCATGGAGATGAAAAAAAATATATGTTCATAAGTTTACTGGTGCGCACTCTCGAAATGTCAATGCTACATTATAGGCTTAGTGGTTTGGTAGTGAGCTGTTTATCAGGACTGTTGTGTCACAAAAGAAGACTGTAATCATGCAGCGTAGGAACAAATCTGCCAGTGACATTTCACAGCTCAATAAGTCTTTTCCGTCAATTGTCTTTCTTTTGAATTAGAATTGAATCAAGTCGACTGAAGGGGCTAATTTTAGCAAAAATAAGCTGATTGCACACGTAGGCATGCAGAAATCAGACAGAACACTGTGATGCACGACAGGCCTTTGCTCTTTTTCCTAACGTGGCTTCACTAACTTGCTGACAGACACATTAAAAAGGCTCAACAGTCTCAGGCAGCAGGGTCTCACCATCTGAGGTCGGATGATGTAACATGCATTGCACTAATATACACTATTTATAATGTGTGTTCTACAGTATGAAGTACAGGCACGGGGCTATAGGACAGAATATTAAACAGCTGATGCATCTGATCTGCTTCATTATGAAACACAATCTGTCCTTGTGGCACTTTGTGTGTGTGAAACACAAAGTAACTGAAAGCAACATGGAGAGAAAAACACTGTTAGCCGCAGAGAGAGGGAGAGAACAAGATAGATGGGATATCGCAGCTTTGGCGGAGGAGAAAAGAGAAAGTGGTGTTGTTGTGATGGTGAACAGAGGATGAAAATAGAAAAGCACACAAACAAACAAGGCTCAGTGTGAGAGTCTGGTATTTCAGAGACGTGGGGTTCCTGCCAGGTCTGGTGTGACCGCTGCTCTGGCCTCCCCCTCGTCTTTCTGGGCGTCTGTTCCCAGCTCAGACGCTTGCTCTGTTCTGCAATTTGTCTCAGGCAAGTATAAAAATTCAACACATGAACTCACAAGTGTCTGTACGAGCGAGAAAGCTGGCTGTGTCTTTCATTCGGTCCTGTGTGCGACTTGGTTCCCCTATCATGTTGGTTCTTTGTTTCCGTTCCTCCGTTTTTCTCTCTTTTTTTATTTTGTCTCTCTTCATTATCTCTGCCTCTCTTTCTTTCTCTCGTCAACTCTTTTCTCTCTCTTAATCCTTGTGTACCTTTGAGACTGTACTCCCCGCCTCGCTTCATTTCAGGCTTCAGGCTGTTTTAATGCACCAATTAGTCTGTTGTCTTGACTCATACAGAGTGAAAAGAGCAGATGGGGGGTGGGGGGGGAGTAGATTCTTCGGGACAAAACAAATTCATCAGAACCTTTTTTTTTATCGAGACAACAAACGACTGAGTGGGACTGAAACCTAACATCCGAAATACGAAATGGCTAATGGACCATTTGTGACAATGAGTCACTGCCCTCATCGTGTGGGACCTGATATCGACACACACACATACAGAAACAGGACCTTTGACCCAAGTGTTGGCCGGGTGGAATTGATTTGATTGGCCTTTGGCTCACAGCCTCCTCCCACCTGCCGGGGTCAATGGAGCATTGACCTCTGACACAACATGGAGGCTCAGAGAGTTTGGGCTCTTTTACAGAAATCCCTTATGGGCTGCTATCTAACAGAATCCTCAGTGAGGCGAGTACGCTCAAAGCCGTGACCTGCCCCTCTGACATCCCAGTTGAATACCTTATGCTGTCATGAATACGGCCATGAATATTCAACACTCGCTCTCGTCCTCACTGATGGAGTCTAGAGAGGGAATGTTCCACCGGCTGTTCTTTTCCACAGACTTAAAGAGGTGCCATATGCTTTAAATTGTCACTCCTCTTAAGAACCCCTTTGACAAACTTGGTTGTTTTAACAAACTCAGTTGGTTTAAAGATTTCGAAAAGCAATGGGCCTCATAGGGACATTTTCTGATTTTTATTATAAACCTTTCTTGCTTTTTATGGTGATGTTTGCTGGTAAGTCTACTTTAATCAGGAAGGACTAGTATTTCTGAAACTCTGACTGTATTAGCTGTGCTGTGAATGGATCAGGCCCTTCCTACATCCAGGCCATGGTCAAACCACACACCCCAGCTCGCTCACTTCGCTCTGCCTCCACCAATTGACTCGCTACTCCCTCACTGCCAGTGTGAATCAGATCCCCCTCAAATAAAACCTGCCCGTTTGCTATCCTGGCTCCAAAATGGTGGAACGAGCTCCCAACTCAGTCGCGGACTGAAAACCCACCTGCTTCGACTGTACCTAGGTCCAAAAAAAAAAAAAAAAAAAGAAATGTTTTCTGTCTGTAGCACTAAATTGGTTTGGCTTATTTGAAGCTAATGAACTGCACTTAAAATGATTTCACCTATTTGAAGCTTAAGTACTTGCAAGATTCTTGCTGCTTGGAGTCGTATCCTCATGATTGTTTGCACTTATTGTAAGTCGCTTTGGACAAAAGCGTCAGCTACATGAACTGGAATGTAATCCATAGGTTATGGTTGCAGAGATAAACGTCAGGTTGAAGGAGATCATGGCATGAAATCATTTTCCGTCTTTAGGCATTGCATATGGATTATAGTAGGCAGAAAAGATTTATTCCTTTTTACATCTGATCTATTTGAGACTCTTTTCCTTAAATAAATTATGTAACTTTGACTATAGCCTGTTTCTGTCTTTTAAAACAAATAACTCAAGCAATTATATGAAAGGGCATCAGAAAAGAACATCTTGCTACATTTATTACCTATTCATTAAAGTGATTTAGCAATCGGCAGATACAATTTACATATAAATGATTTCAAAATAAATCAAAAGTATTTCTCGCTGTTTTTCATCTTCCCTTATTCTCTTTGCATAATGACAGTCGAGCATTTAACGCCCAATCATTCCCCAAACAGCCCAGCCCTTTTTTTTATGATCGTAAATTATGATTCATAGCGTGGTCAATCACCTCTTTGATCGGCTGAATGCAAAGTTATTTCCTTGCAAGGAATAGTGATAATGAAACACTCTTTGCACAGGTGACCAGTGGATACACTTTGCATAACCTGTAGGATTTGAGTGAACACACAAATACAATTGTGCTTTATGTATATATAAAAACACTTTTTATAGATTTTTTTGGGTGGCATTCTTTACCTGTATTTGACTGAGTGCATTGTATAAATAGGAGGGAGGGAGAGAGGGAGAGAGGGAGAGAGAGAGAGAGATAGGGAGGGAGAGAGGGGGAGAGAGAGAGGGAGAGAGAGAGATAGAGAGAGATATGAAAATAGCATACAAAATGATTAATTGACTAAAGAAATCTTAGTCGAATAAAACCAAAACAACAAATTAGTTGACATACCGACTAAGAGGGGGCAGCCCTTAATTTTGGCAATTTTTAGGAGTAATTGATGCCATAACATGTATGTACAGCCTGTGTACATACATACTTTACACTGTTAGATTAACATCATTTCTCACTGACACAATTCAGGTATATACTATATCCCAAAGTGGGTCTATTCTCTTGTCCCTCTTTTCATTTATCTGAATTGTATTAACGTCATATAAAACAAAATGTATTTTTTAAAGATAGGTTTACATTGATAGAAAGCACTCTATTGATCTCAGACGAAAACGCACAAATTAGAGCTGCAAATTGCTCACATGGGAGATGCGATTAAGATACTTGGTATTTAATTCAGAGGAGAAGAGTGTAACAAGCCAAGTCAAATTCACACCCCATCGATTGAACAGTGTACCTATCGTCCTGTCGCTGTTCTGACCATTATTTCGCCTCGTCACAGTGCACTTTGACACAAGACAAGCTTGTAGTCTGTCACTTTCAGACTCCTGCAGGCCAGGTCAGACATCAGCCAGCAGACGTGGGAAAAGAGGATGGAAAATAAGCCAGCGGAAAGTGCACGGAGACCCGTCAGACCCCCAGCGTGTGTTGATATATTGGCCTAACCTTCACGGCCAGATTTCACACACACAGTCTCACCGCTGTGCCCTCATTATGGTGGTTGGACTGGTGTGTTCTAGATCGTAAGACAGTTTTCTTTTTTTTATCAAATAATGCATTCAATGCACCTACTGTATTGTTTTTAATTGTCAGCCATAGATTGATTTTTGTAATAACAAATCTTTAAACACAAATCTTTGTGAAACGATACACAACCTACTGAATGGGCCCTCTTTGACAAGAATCACGGTCTCTAATGTCGAACTCTCTGCTGAACTGGCCCATTGTTGAAAGAGTCAATGAAATGAGTCAATAAAATGTCCATTAAATTCTCTGTTTGGTTTAATTTGCATTGCAACTTTCTGGGACAAATCTTAGGCCTAATCATGCCATCTTGGCTGACGGCTTCTTCCATTTACACCATTAATCATGGAATGTTTACCCATGCTAGCGGCACGGCTCTAGGGATGGCAATGTTGGTCAGTCGTCGTCTGTCCACTGCTCTGGCCCAGACTGAAATATTTGAACAACTGTTGGATGGATTGTCATGAAATTTGGTCCAGATTTCCACGTTGCCCAGAGGATGAATAATAGTGACTTTTCCTCCTTCACTACCATGAAGTTTGACTGTTTGAAGTTGAACACTTGATCCTCTGATGATGATCGCCTGACTTTTCATATAGCGCCATCATCAGGTCACGCATTTCAGCTTTTCAAATACTTCACTTTATGATCACATACCTGCAAAACTAACGTTGGCCTCAGCTGTACTCAATGTTAATAATGTAACTAATGTTATCTACTAAGATGGTGAACATTATACCAGCGTAACGTCAGAATGTTAGCATTTGTCACTGGCCGCATGTTATCGTGCTAATGTTAGCTCACAGAGCTCTCACAGTAGTCTTGGTAGCACATTCCTTCGATATACTGGCGACCTGTCCAGAATTTTTTCTGCCTTCTACCCAATGCATGCTGGGATAGGCTCAGTCGGACAGGAATGGAAGAAGCAGATGAAAAGATAGAACGTAAATGAATAAAACACACACACTTTTACACACATGAACACACACACCTTTTTGAATAAGATATTAAGTGATTGCTATTGAGTGATTACTCCAGGAAGCGTCTCACTCTTGTGGAGGGGAATAAGTGGAAATTGTATTGCTTGGCTTTTAATTAGCAAGAAGCTGATAAGGTGTGTGTGTGTGTGTGTGTGTGTGTGTGTGTCAGATAGACAGAGAGCAGGAAAAATATTTGAAGCGAAAGTGCTTCAGAGCCAGAGTTGATGGAACGAGAGAACTGTGTGTGTGTGTGTGTGTGTGTGTGTGTGTGTGTGTGTGTGCGCCTGTGCCTTCCGTTGCAGACTGAAAATCCACCTGTTTCGACAGCACCTTGGCCAATAATAAATTAAAAAAAGTTTTCTGCATGTAGCACTTGAATTGGTTTGGCTTATTTGAAGCTATTGTACTGCACTTAAAATGATTTCACCTATTTGAAGCTAATGTACTTGCAATGATTCTTGCTGTTCGGAGTCGTATCCTCATGATTGTTTGCACTTATTGTAAGTCGCTTTGGATAAAAGCGTCAGCTACATGAACTGTAATGTAATGTAATGTCCAGAGGTTATAGTCCTTCTTGTGACTTGGGGGCTCCATCTAAGGGCGGTCTAATCTGGTGATGCTGGCATTGGGTCTCAGTGAATATGTGGCCGATCCATCCCCATCCTCTTCTCTTGTTCTCCTCTTCCACCGGTTATTGGCCTGTTCTCTGCCAGAGATCATTGTTGCTGATTGTATCCAGCCAGTGGATATTCAACATCCGCCTCAGGCAGCTGTTTATGAATGTTTTTACTTTCATCATTGTGTTTTTTGTTGTCCCTCAACGTAACGGCAACCAAGTATTTACCTCACCTCTGATATTTCCTATCTTTAATGTTTAAACTCAAATTACGATTCTTTTGATGCATGTCCCATCAGTAATGTATACATTTGCATATCTTTTAGTCTCATTTCTGATAACGTTTACATTTGAAGCCAATGCTCTACAGCACAGTTGGTAAGCAGCTGTGCCGCCCACTTATCTGCATGGAGAATGAAAATACTGCTAAAACACAAGACCTCAAATGTATAAATATTATAGAGATTATATTTAGATTGAGGGTTTGACATTCATTTACAAAAAAAGTGAAAACCCTCATGTGACCTCAAAGCATCATATGGTGGCACATATTTTTCATATTCTAGAGATATGATAATAAAATGATAACATGAAGGTTATCATTATTCATGCTATTACATACTGTAAATTCAGACGTGAAAAGATTTATTTTAACATGTTTAGCTCTGACTAGGTTCTTCGGTGAAAATATATTTTTTTATGATGGAAATAGAAAAAAACATAGAAAAAAAGTCCACATAATATAAACCCACTCAAAAATAAAGCTTACATGTACATATGCTGTAAAAAAAAAAAAAAAAAAAAAAACACTTGAAGCTATGAAAGTACAAGAGATTAAAACGGAGAAAATCATCTCGAACAAAAATAATCCCATGATATTTGTTTGTTGCCATAATTTCTTGTGTTGCATGCAATATCAAGACTAAACACATTATATCCATAATAATGTATACCATGACAACAATACATGTTTCTTTCTGTGTGTGTTATTGCATCTCATACATAACTCACAAAGAAGAGTGCAGTGTTACACTTGTAAACAAATGTATTCATTAAGTATACATGTACATTACAAGTTAGCAAAATCCAATTCAAATTCCCTCAGTGCCGGTGATGCATCTTTCCCTTCTTTACTAATGAACAAAGAGTGAGTCTCTCTCTCTCTCTCTC
>CALSCE010010635.1:1379659-1431251 GCA_943593645.1 Bovichtus variegatus
CTCTCTCTCTCTCTCTCTCTCTCTCTCTCTCTCTCTCTCTCTCTCATATGTTTATTTATTTATATATATATATATATATATATATATATATATATATATATAATAATTACAAGTGGTGAAACCCAAATTATTTTTACACAAACCATCCTTCTTATTAGAGCAGATTATTTCTTTTGCCTATCAATCCTACTTCTCATTTTAAACTAGGACTGTGATTCGCTTTTGCTGTTATTTATAATAAAAGTTCTGTGCCCTATGATGCATATATATATAGAGCAAATTGAATTTCCGATCAAAAACTATCCATAGTGAGTATAATTAAAGGTTGATGGCACTACCAGACAATAAAACCAAAGTCTACCTGACTTCTGCTATCTGCTATCTCCCCCACATTGATGGACATGTCTCCAATTTATAAATGTTAACTGATAGAATACCAGTAAAAGAGACTTATAAATAAAAAAGATCTGAGCTCAGAGGATCGGCTTGTCACTAACAGGAGAATAGCTGGTCCACCTTTAAGGTCAGTCCACCTTAAGTGATCCTGAGCTGGAGTAGTCGCTAACTTTGGGGCTAACCGCCTTCACTTTAATCAGCAGGCGGCAAGCAAGACACGGGAACTTGGCTTGTCTTGAGGAGTTGTAGCATTTATTCCCTGACAAATAAAGTGTGTACACACTGCACTGCTACGTTCACAGCTAACATCATAACATTATTCAGTGTCACACGCACAGTAGGCTGCCGGGCTCGCAAGACACTGGTGGAAACCCTCACAGAGAATGGCAGGAAGCCACACAGCTGACAACCTCGCAGCTACACTTTAGATGTGGTCGTAGACTAAACGTTGCAGGGAAAGTAGCTGCATGTGTCCACGAAAATGCACATTACCCAATAACATGGCTGCTAACTCTCCCGGACGGACTCAACCTGTTTGTGCATCGGTTGTGGTTGCAGGTGGGCGGCTTGTTTGGTACTTCAAACCGCAGCACCCCTGCATGCAAGGCACTAATCTTGTCTGTTAATGATTAATGATCAAGTAACAAGGGTCGGCTATCGCTCGATTCTTAGATCTCTATATGTGAATATACTGTACATTGATTTATATGGTCAAAAATGTCCTGATTTAGCCTTTAAATGCCTTTCGTTTGTTTGACTCTGAAACTTAGGAATAGCTGTAGGCGTGTGGACCCTGCTGCCTCCTCTGATTACTGTTAATGAGTTTAGAAACAATGTTAAACGAGCTGAGTATCTATGAAACAGTAACTGCTTAACCTCACAGCACTTGCACACACAGTTTCCGCCGGCTGGAGAAATAACTTTGGGGTCTCAGCAGGTGCAGATTTTGTTATAAAGTTTCACTGGTTGTAAAATTTATGGTTTGTTTTATGTGTTTTTTTGTTTCCACTTTATGTACAGTGGTAGACGTTGTGAATGTCATACAGTTCCATAACAAGATTGCCGCACGTTAGAGTCCATGTTCCTCACAGTACAGTCCTATGAATATATTCAGAAATGTATCGTATCTGAAAGATCATTGGTCGATCCATTTTTATGACAACATCTGAATGTCTAGAATAAATGAAATTCAAAGTGCACACCACCCACTTCCATCTGCCCATATGGCTGCGGAAGAACTTGAAGAGCTCAGAACTTTTTTACATTTGTGAATGCTGGCTACAGTGAGGCATGCAAACACATTTTCAAAGCGGATGACTACTGTATGTACATACTGTCTACTGTAGTGTTGTCAGTGAGAAACATTTACTGTAGGAGATAATGAGGTAAATATTGCTCCTGTGGTCCCCCCAGTACATTTGTTTTCCTAGAAACATTTTGTTCTCAGCACTTGATCTTTAGATACATTTAATGGGCACTTTAAGCTGCAGGTTTCTTTTTTTATTTATTTATTTTTTTTAACTGTAAAACGATTTTTCTGTTAACTTCAAATACTTGTGCGCAGGCTCCATTTTTGTTGATGGTCCTATAAACTGAAATATAGTTTCAGCTGAAATTGGTCTAATTATATAATGGCATAGGGTTTAATGTTAAAGTTAATTGTTCCTTTAAGTAAGACGCATTAAATGCACATGGGGCCAAGGACGTTGTCTGAGGATTTGTCCCGGGAGGTCGAGGAACATGCCCGTGGGACGGACAGTCTGTGTGAATTCTGGTGCCTACATCTGGACAGGGCTTGGACAGGTCCCAGATCTCTGACTGGGTGACAGGCCTGTCTGCTAGCCAACCTTGGCCAGCTGAGGTGGGGGTTGTGGTGGTGGTGGGGGGGGGGGGGGGGGGGGGGGGGGGGGTCGGGGGGGGGGATTATGGAGGTGTCAGGCTGTAACAAGGGCAAACAGGACATCCAAGTGTCAGAGAGTGAGCTTATCTCCGCCTAATTCTGCCTCTCTCTCTCCCTTTGTCTCCTCTTGCGTCCATATTTCTCCACACTTTATTATCAAACAACAACACAAAGGCAGATCAGTCAAGCTTTCACATGTATAATGAGTTAATTTATTTTTTGTTCTGATCAGGGTTTTATTCTGCTTTTTTTTTTTTTCTTCTTTCAGATCGTCTGTGAAACTCTATCTAGGCACTGATTGCCAATTTCCCAACACTACTTTTGAATTTATTTATAACTTTAGCTCCCATTTTCAGGGAAACTTCTTCAAACTTTGGAAGTGCCAAGTCATTATCAGTATGCTTGGAGGAGAAATCCAATGCTAAATAACGTTCCCAACACAATGGCTCTGCCGCACAGGCTGCAGCAAGGGGCTGGCTAAAATAAATCGGAGAAGAAACACTGTTGTCATCAATCATATTGTTTAGCTTCCTCCTCTCAGCTTTCTCTCTCCTTGTCTACGTATGTGTGCAGCCGAGTAGACAATGCACTTGAATGTGTGTCCGTTTCCACATGTGTGTATCAGCTATCTGTGTTAGTGTCTAATCTCTTCTTACTGAGCAACACAAAAGCAGGGGCTCCCCGTAAAGTCCAATAAAAATGATTAAAAAAAAAAAAAAAAAAAAAAAAAAGACAGGGGTGGTACAGAGGCACCTTGGAGCAGCTGCAAACCTCCCAAAAAGCTGTAATTACTTTCCCCTTCATCTTTCCCCCTCTCACCGTCTCCCAGAGTCTGATTACTTACCTATGAGAAAATCTAATTGACACAGCAAATTGGCAAACACACTCTCAGAACTTCTGCACCAAGCCAGTTGATCCTGACTAGATAATTGGGAGAAATGTAGCTTTACACCTTCCGAGGTCTTTGTGGGAGGGCTTAAAAGGGGATGCGGTATCTGTCTTTTCAGACCGGTGATTAGAATCAAATGGAGTCAGTAATTACAGATTGGAAAACCACTGGGATGGCTAAAGACCTAGAAAGAAACAGGGTGAGGAGTTATTTGTAAAGACTTTCTCCACTTTGCTTGTTACAGCGGCACACACGAGACTTTAGTTGGAGCCACTTCATAAAATTGTTTAAGTTGGCCCTGTGTGCACTTATGTGCACTTATGTGGCTATGTATGTTCCTATGAGTTTGCTACTTATCCTGGCCTCTTTACTAAAAGGCGATGAGAGAGTTTAGGTTTTCTATCACGTGCCAATCAGGTGAAACTTTTTTATCACAAACATGAAACTTGACTAAGACAAGTAGTAATAAATACACACACACACACACACACACACACACACTAACCAGACATTTAAAAGGCCACGTAAGCGTTGATGCTTGTTGTGCTACTGTGTGAAAATGGCCGGGTTTAAGTGCAATGTGGTATAAGAGCGATGTGTGGCCATAACGAGTGTGTGGATGAGCAACAGAGAGTGATTAGTACTAAAGTTATCTTGTGTTATTAAGTGTACACTGTCACACGCACACACCCTTCTTAAATGAATCTGTCGCCTCTGATTATCAGGGAATAAATAGGGTGAGTTTCAATGGTGAGTTTACTGCGTCCTTTACTTGCTTAGCCACATCACTGGCTATTGTGTGTTTTGTTTTTTGAAGTACATTTTTATGTTTGGTGATTATATTCGGAGGAAACTTGCTAAGTGTCATCCTTTAGTTGCTGTAAACTGTTTTGGACATTAAACTGACTTTTATCTACAAGTTTAAACTTATCAATGCACGATAATATGTGCCAAAAGTTGGGTGAGCATTCCTAGGTAAGCCCAGTGTTCATGTTTCACTGTAGTAAAATCCTCAACTAATATCATTCATTCATTGCTATTTTTAAATGTCTAAAGAGCAAAGACTAAAAGCCAGTCAGGAGCATTGTTTAACTCTTTGACATAGTTTTTTCTGTTCATAAAAAGTAGTTTATTCTTTTCACGTTACACAAGTACCCAATCTAAACGTCAGGGCTACATTTTCAGAGTACTGGACAATGTCCTCTGCCCTAAAACAGATGATGTGGCATAAGAAGTGGTTTAGAATTGGATTGGAGGGCTCTCACTGTAAACATAAAGTGCACTTCATATGATGCAGCCAATATGTGTAAAACCAAAAGAGGAGGTTGGGATGTTCGATGGAGCAGAGGCAAACGAAATTGGTGTGAGCGGATTATTAATGATAAGTGTGAGGTTATAAAGGCCGCCGTACACCTGTGTGAATGTGAATGAGTTCTACAGCTGGTAGCCAAGCAGCTGATAAATGAGCCAACTGATGGTGAAGCATGAAGGAAGTTGGACCATAGACTGTACTGCATATAAAGATGTGTGTGACTATATGACAGCTACCTTAAAGTGAAACTGGCTTCAGTGTAGGCCATAAAGCCCGCCCCCTCCATGTTAGTGGATGGGACATGGGCCAAACTAAAAACTCAAAGTAAGCGGCAAGTATATTTTTCCCAAAGATGGTTTCTCTCGTTTTAGGTAGTTCTAGTAGAATCTTTCTGATAAGCTTGGTTTTAAGACGGCAGGGCTCGTCCCAGGGATTTTTTGGCTTCTCTTTTGAACTGTGTGAGGAAGTGGAGACGCGTCGTCCATTTATATATATATATATATATATATATATATACAGTCTATGAGCTGAACTTACACAAAGTTTAATTTCCACAGTATATCACATGTTTTTTTTTTTCAATGATCTACCATACTGATAAAGAAAATGATACCCCTCATATCGCAAAAATATTTTGTCAGTATTTTTCTCAATCTACACAGGGAGGAGGTCTGAGAGGATGGATGGGTTACCAAAACATCGGACAGCTGTTAGTTTTTGGTACTTATTTCAACCCAAACCACAATGTTTCCTAAACCTTACACAAACAAAGATAAACACTAAATCAATGATCCAACTAAATGTGTTGTCACCCTGTGTCATGGCTGCATTATAAGTCCTTGTGGAGCGCTTCGACCTCCGGTTGCTCCCTCTGTCCCTCTAACTGCACAGTGCAGCCTAAGGGGGGGTCAGCCTGGTTGTTGCAGAGGTCCGATGCCCCCCTTTCCCCACCTCCCAACATGTAAGAGCCATGGCAGGCGGTCTCCTCAGGGCGGTTTGCCCAGCACAGTGACCCCACCGACAGAGAGGGAGGGATGAAACGTGGCGCAGGAGAAGGAAACACTGTATGTTTTGAGGGAGAGAGGCAGAGTGACAGAGTGCTTGTATGTGAGAAAAAGAGATAGAGAAGATAGAGGGACTGAAAGTGAAAATGAAACAGAGATTGACCAAGGTGAGTGCGGAGTACAGAACAAACATAAAGAAAAGTGACAGAGAGAGAAAGGTGTGACGACCCGAGACTAAATCCTGAGAGACAAAGGACCAAAGAAAAAGCGAGGGAGAGTGGAGCAAAGCGGAGACAGACAGTAGCTGTGACTGCTGCTGCACAGAACAGCCCTACAGGCCAGCACAGACCAGTCCTCCAAATGTCAGCCCAGTCAGGACCACCCTGGGAAGCCAGCAAGACCCCCTGGGACCTCCAGGAAAGCAAATAACAACTGACGTGGGAGAGCTGAGCTGCCACTTGCACACACACACACACACAAACACACACACACAGGCACAGCACTGCCTCTTCTCGTACTCTGTGTTCCAAGAACATGTCTTGGCTGGTTGTGTTGCCATGCCTGAATTTGTTCCCTCATCTACATGGGTCACAGCCTGCTTTCAGATTCCACTGCAGCCAATGTGGGCACGAGTTTTCTTAAAAAAAAAAAAAAAACTAATTCTCTGGGACTTGCAAGACTTTGTTCCTCCCCAGACTTAGACAGACTACAACACGGATGATAGAGGGTGATACTGAAATGGCCTCATTCTTTCAGTCTCTTACTAACGCAGAGATGAAGAAGAAATGAAAACTGTCCAGTCGAGGGAGCGCTCGGAGAGCATGTGAAAGAAAGAAAGAGAGGGAGGTGGTGTAGAGATTGAGAAACACAGACAGAGATAGAGAAACGGAAAACAAAAGAGATAGACATAGAGTGGGAACAAAGCACCCTCTCCCTGCTCAGGGGTTGGAGACAAAGACAGAAATTAGAGCCAAGAGGAGAGGGAGGAAGAAAAAAAAAAAGAAAAAAGGAGGCGAGCAGGAAAGAGCAGTCTGATTAATTGAGACAGAGTCAACTGACCGCAAGTCATTAAGCTGCCACTGGGCTGAGCGCCAGTCACTATTCATTCTCCTCACTACCAATCTCTGCTCCTCCGTGTTGAGCCCTGTATCATCCCTGCGTCACCTCCCTGCTTCTTTCACACACTTACTACCACATGGGCGTAATTCCTTCCAGACAGGATGGCTGTTCTCAAAAAGAGCTTTTGTCTTCATTAGGCATCCACTTGGAGGGATGTCATTTGGGATGGCTGCTGTTGAGTGTGGGATGACAAATGACGATTGTTTCATTGCACCAAGACCAAAAACAATGTGTTTACACCAGTCCGAAGATATACAGGGGGTCCACATTGCTGGTTTATTTGAGATATGTGTGTAAGTCATATTGGGTTTTTTTTGGGGGGGGGTTCATGCTGATGTTGACTCTTTTTGTGAAACTATCATTAAAAATAAGTTGAGTGAGTGTTGATAGAGAACGGGGGTGTTTTGGAAAATAATGACCCCCCCATGGTGCAAGCTTCTAAACGGAGTGCTACATTTCAAAACTTACTTTATGCAGTTCTCTAATCATAATTGAGTCTAACCTTAAAGCTGATGCAGTTATGTAATGGACAAGATGTCAAAGTTTTGGTCCTTAGATTTCTGTCTTGCTCTCATGCTGTTGATTTCGTTATTAAAGTGAGCAGTACATTTCTCATTAAAGCCCCTAGAAGATGTGCATTTAATATCTGTGTATAAATATACACTCACACTTTTTTAAGGCCCGGTCACACCAGCATTTAAAATTTGTGGTGAAAGTCAATTCATTCCAATGTTAAATTCCCTTGCTGGGGCAAAGTACATCCTGCATTTATATAGTGCTTTTCCAATCTTTGTGATCACTCAAAGCACTTTACAACACATCAGCATTCACCCATTCACACACAGTCACACAGAGTCAGAGGCTACCATGCAAGGTGCCACATGCTCATCAGAGATAACCATTCACACACACTCACACACTGTTGGCCATGCCATTGGGAGCAATTTGGGGTTCAGTAACTTGCTCAAGGACACTTTGACATCCACCAACCCTCCGACTAGTGGACGACCACTCCACCTCCTGAGCCACAGCCGCCTGTGCTAAGTTTTCCTGTCAAGTTCAATTTTGCATACATTGACCTGAGAAATGGTTTGTTGAAACAATAGCAAGCTGTCTTGGTAGTGCTGACATTTTGAGCCATAAACTTGAAAATGGAAAAGGCTTATTAGCTGTCTGTCACCATTGAGTTGTATGCATCTCTAGCTAAGAAATTGTGACTGCCTTGTAGGAAACATGTTTCCCAGCTGGCTAACATGTTTGCTGTTAGCCTGCCAATTACAGTAGTTTACAATTCTATACATCTACAGTGTTTCGCAGGTGCAGCAGAGTGTTGTCGGTCACATCAGCAGCAGCACAGACAATGTCCAGGTCAACGCTTCGACACATCACTTCTCCTCACATGATCGGTCAGTTCCATTTTGCATGAATTAAGCAGCATCCTGCTCTTATGAAAGGCTCCCTGAACCACTTCAGGGACTGTGGGGTTGAGCCAGAACATGAAATTAGTGAGACAGTATGGTGTGCAGACAGCGTCCAGCGTTGGGGCTGGCTCACACTCAATTTAGTCCATTTAGATTGCTTTCAATCAGAGACTCCTGAACAGCCTAAATAGTGCAGCAGAGAGAATGATGGGGAGCTATTCGCAAAAGTTTTAATTTTACTTTGAAGCCACTCTCCGGGTCAGGTCGAGTTCATGTGTCTCATTCATATATCTTTATTCTGTGTGTGGTCTTTAAATCAAATGATGACAAACTGCTAACAAGGTGACAGGTTTGAGGTTTTTTATAAAACTTTGTATTCTCACATACGTTACGCTGATCAATTATTGAACTCACTATTTTATTTGTCTACCATGTACAGTAATCACCTTCTGTGTGTCTATTTGTCCTGAGAGAGGCATCCTTCCTCTCTTGCTATTCTCCTTCTTGCCCCTTTAAAAAAATACAATAAAAATAGAGTATGTTGTACCAATTGTAAAGCTAGAACAACAATTCAATTCTAGATTCTCTAGCGAGAAACGAGAAAAGACAGACAAACAGTATTAGAGCCAATACTGACATACTGCTACTATTACTCATACTCAACATCACCTATATATATACATCTTTGTCTAACATGTTGTTCCTCTCTTCTCATATATCCATGCAGCTCCCCCTCTTCCTCACTGCCTCCTCTTACTGTGTGTTCAGTTAAAACATGCTGCAAATTTGAGATGTGGGGGGGGGGGGGGGTAAACAGTACGCCTGCTTTAAAGTCCTTACATTGGTTTTATTCTGTTTGATCGTTATTTTATGAATCTAGTTTTTATTTCGCGCTGTTCAACTACTATTACTGTTTATTAAAGCACTTTGAACTGCACTAACCTTTACAGATGTGCAGCGGTCAGATTTTCTTCGCTCTCTGTCTAAAGTCACAGTTAAATTGTCTCTTACGGCATCACAGTGCCTGACCGCTGACGCGTAATAAAACCCATTGAAATATTGCCACTTTGGAACAAACGCACACAAATTCCTGCACATATAAACTATCAATAAATCAAAATTTTCCAATCTGCCTCACACGGAAACTTTCATCTACTCCCACTTGATGATACCACTTTACCCACCAACTCAACACCAGGCTCATGTTGACAGTCCCATGTTCCAATTGCTTCTCCAATTCTCCTGACACTCATACTTCCTGCCTGCACACCCAAACAGCGAGAGAGAGAGAGAGAGGGAGAGGGAGAGGGGGAGGGGGAGGTGGACATCCTCTCAGGCTTACGGAAAACACCAAATAGTATGGAAACATTGCCCCAAAGCTTACTCACTCAAAGCTTTTGCAAGTCTTTCCGGCGTCCAACTTTGCATGGGCTGTGCCAAGCTTTGTACTGACTGTCTACCTTGTGTGATCTAACCTTTTATCATTTCCATCTCCTGCCGTGACATGATTGGTTCTATACACCATCTCTGCTGCCATTTGGCTCGATATTCTTCAGTTAGTGAACTTGACTGTCATGCAGGGGGCCAGCGTCCCTGCAGTGCATGTGTAGCTAATAGATCACTGGGTTGGTTTCTAAATACAGTTTGTATGATAGGCCTTCACCATGGTTATGTGGCAGATTGACATTTTATAAGCCTCATGACACAATGGTAGAAAGAGTTGGTGCCAAGAGGGTGGTTGGAAATGCAACAGGATTTAGTCTTTGACGGAGGGATTATTTTTTTTATATTTATACGCTGACAGGAATTCACATTCACAGTTGAGTCATTTAGAAAAATACATGTTGAAAAAAGGAAATTGAATGGCAAAGCTTTGTACATCTCTAGTCATCTAAATTTTCCAATCTGCCTCACACAGAAACTTCCATCTACTCCCACTTGATGATACCACTTTGCCCACCAACTCAACACCAGGCTCATATGACAGTCCCATCTTCCAATTGCTCTAGTGTCATGGCTCTGTGAATCTCAGGCTGGCTGTTGGTCAGTGCATCTCTTTGGTATTGGATAGATCATCATAAAATACATATACGCATTCAAGGATTCAAAGGTTTTATCGTCATATGCACAAAAGCTACAGGGTAGTTGTTGGCAATGGAAATCTTAAGTCCCAGGCTCCTCCAACACTGCAACACACAGTATACACAATGCAACACACAGTATACACAATGCAACACACAGTACACACAATGCAACACACAGTATACACAATGCAACACACAGTACACACAATGCAACACGCAGTACACGCAATGCAACATGCAGTACACACAATGCAACGTGCAGTACACACAATGCAACGTGCAGTACACACAATGCAACGCGCAGTACACGCAATGCGACATGAAGTATACACAATACATCAGGTCACACTTTCATTTTGTCCAATACTTTGGTTTTTGATTAAATACCAAGGACTTCAACCTCAGCTGTACTTTGTGTTATTGCTAATTAGCAACTGTTAGCATGCCAATGTGCTAAAGTAAGATGGTGAACATGGTAAACTTTATACCTGCTTAAAATCCTCATGATAGTATTGTCATTGTGAGCATGCCAAACATTAGCATTTAGATCAAAGCGTCGTTGTGCCTAAGTACAGCCTCACAGTGTTGCCAGCATGGCTGTAGAGCTTTTAGTCTTTTTCTATTTTTTACAATTGGATTGTTTGTTGGCGTACGTACCACTTGTGAGTAAAAAGGCCTCCGCGTACAATGGCATCATTCCATATCAAAACAAATGCAGAAAAGTCATGTATTCTCTTCAAATCAAAAAGCCAGAACAGAGCTCATCCCTGGTACATAGTGCAGTATTAAAAGTGAAAATGTCAGAGACCTGCTTGTTGAGGTGAGCTCAGCCATGTTTGAATTGCAGCACAGGAGATTACAGAATTTGAATGGGTTTGTGGCGGAAGTTTTTCCTCCAGCGTGACATTTGGATGCTCTGTTCTGAATTCATTAAATTTCCGTGGTGAAGACAAATATTCTTTCTGGCTATGTGTGCGTAAATGCTGGTGCTCGAATGTGTCTGTACGTATGTGTGTGTTTAGATGCAATTCTATAGTGTATTTTCTTTGTGTTTATTCCCTACGGTGTGCGCAGTGCAGATGTGTTTCGGCCTGTCTCTCCATGTGCCAGTTGTGGGTGGAGGTGTCTCATTACGCTGTACTGGCTTGTTCGTGTCTCTCCCATCCAGCACCTCAGGAGTGGATCTAGTTACTGGCTAATGGCCACCACCCACCCCAGTTCTCCACTGGGGACAACCTGACCCAGCTGTCTGTGTGAGTCACACCAGACACCGCGGCCCAACTGGGGGGCGTCGAGATGGCAAAGCGAAAGGTGTTGGCCATATTTACTTTTAGAACAGTGTATTTCTAAGTTTTGTTCACATTTCATAAAGTGCAGGCAGTGTTGTTTGTTTGCACTCACATGGTTTTACGAGAGCGTGTAAGTATGTGTTTATGTGTTACCTGCATATGCCTGCTGTTTGCCCTAGATCAGTCATCAAAACAGACTGGATGCTGTTTTGCTCTGAATCCTCTACCCTCCTCCTTGTATCACGGTCCCCACCCACTGTTTCACGATGTTTCGCCCTCATACGGCAGCACTTGGGGAGACTGACGCAGGCATTTTAGACAACCAAGGCCTCAGCAGATTAAATGTATCCGTAATCAAGAGCTGTCTATGAGATGCGTTATCCCTCCTGTCTTTGTGGCTGCTGCTTTTTTATTGCGGTTGAGTGTTTACATAGCTGATTCACACACTGACAAAGCAGAGGACGGATGATGCTGATCATTATAATCCCCAACAACAACATTAAAAACGGTAAAGAATGGAAAAATAAATAAAAAATTCATAGTAAGGATATAGTAATTTGACAGAGGAATTTTAAATATTAGTGATCATTAGTATTAGTTGTATTTTCCCCATATCATTGTAGATACACTTATACAACTCCACAAATAAGTTTCAGAAAAACTCAATTTTTTGCTCTTGCAAGCTGACCCCTTGAAAACAGAGATACTTAAGAACACTTAGCAAAATGTCACCAAGCACCATGGGTCCAGGCTGATTTCACATTACAGAACTGCATTTAAACTTAATAGTGCTTCATTGAAATAGCCTTTGTTATATAAATAGCAATTTGCAATGCAAAATCTGTGGGAAGAAAAAGAGGCTGTCCTTCCACAAAATGTAATGCTTGCTCTCATAATTTTCTTTTAAACCCTTTTTCACATGCACGTGGACCAGTGTTTAGACCTCAATGTTTCAGTCACTCCAGTCAGCACACCCGACATAAGAGTGCTCCAACTTCCTGTCGGTATCACAGTTCACTTTCCGATGATTTCTTCCCCACGCGTTTTTCCGTTTACGCAGAAAACAAGCCGTCGCACAGTTTTTGCATCTCGTTCTCTGACATCTACAGTGTTGAGGCGGTTTTGGAGAACGAAGGGAAAGTTCTGCTCTGTTGGGAGAAGACTTGATGTCTTGTATTTGTATCATGTTGCCTGGTGATGACGGCTCCCTTGCCACTTAAAGTATCTGCATCAACCTGCTCCTATTTTACATTCCTTCCACCTCTTACTTTTCTTTGTATTCCTTTTGTGAAGCTTTAACAATGGTCACAAGTTTTAATAAGCAAACTAATGAACTATGATGATTTATTTTTCCTTTTTTTTTTAAAGAACACATCCAGGGGTGATAATTGAAATGCTCGAGCACTCTTACGCGTCTTCTCTCCAGTTCTCTTTTTATTAAGGCACAATAACTTTTCTCAGCAGCTAATTGATGCTCATTCCTTTATCTGCCGTGCGCTGATGTACATCCACAGCACAGCCAAAAGGAATAACCAGCACAGGCTTCTTTATTTTCTTTGAATCCCTGGATCAAGTGGTAAGACTTTTGTGTTTAATGCTCCGACGAGTAGTCAGAACCCCTGGGTAGGACTCCTAGCCAGCTGTCTTCTTGCAGTAAAGCTCTTTGAAATGGAAGTGAATTCCCCCCTTGCTTTACCAGCCTGAGTAAATAGCTAAGTAATAAGGACTGAGGAGGACGGAGCAGAGTGAAGATGTGTCAGGGTAGTAAGTCAGCAGCAGAATTAAGATGGCGTGAAACGGCACACAATGTGCTTTCTGTCTCGTTCATTGTCTTTCTGTCTTTTGTCTCATGCTTTTCTTCAACCCTCTATCTTACCCCTGGCTACGGTTATACGATACACGGTTAGTGCGTCCCACATACAGCCTTTTACAGTGTTTTGGTGTAACCAAATAGTGAATTGGAAGAGATTTTATCAGCACAGTAGGATACCATCGGCAACCAGGGCCGTGTGCCAAGTAGGCATTTTCTCACAGGAATACTGTGGATAATCAGCAACTGGAAACGCTGACTCGCGTGTGTGTGTGTGTGTGTGTGTGTGTGTGTGTGTGTGTGTGTGTGTGCGTGCGCATTGGTGAACTACAGATGGTATTTCCAACCTTTATTTCAGCTAGTAGTCTCACAGAGATTAAAATTCCTGAATTATTAGTGCGACCGTGTGCAGTTTACAAAAAAAAAAAAAAAAAAAAGCAGTTGATACGATCCATGTCAGTGGCCCGGGTGATGCCTGGACTACACGCTGCTTTCTTTTGTTTCGTTTTTTTGGCCCTTCTGTTTGAGGAGTGGCTAATGGCTCCGTAGGTTGCTGTCTGTGGTTTTGAATTGCTTAAACAAAGGAGGACCAACGTGTTTGTAAGGAATAAACAAATGGGATACAATGTGCTAATTAGTGACCTTTAGAGGTGCTGGTAGGCTGATTTTGCTTCCATTACACACGCCTGCTGGCCGTCGATTCATATTCAACAGACAGACAACATGAAAGTGGCATCGACCTTCTCATCTCTCAGCACGAAAGCAAAAAAGTGTATTTCACAAAATGTAATATCAGAATTCTTTTTTCTGATTCTTTGTGACTGCAATCCACCTGGAAAAAAAAAAAAAAAAAGTAATTTCTCTCTGTGTCTTTCTCTGTCCTCTTCCTCTATCACTGCTGTCACTTGGAAATGACTTCAGGATAATTGAGAAGTGTAAATCAGGCGGCAGTCATTACTCTATTTAAGGGTGGTAGTGATTCCAGGGTCATAGGTGGCTTGTTGAGCAATGAATGGCTTTTAATTAGAAGCGTAAACTTTCCCCAGATGGGTCATTAGGGCTGCGTGGCAAAAGACAACAGATTAATTATTGAATAATAAAGCATGTTCAGGATGCCCCCACTCTTGATCTGAATGATGCGGGGGGGCTACCCCTGAACAAGTTGTCTGGAACCATCTTTTTTTTTTATAATACAAGGAATCATAACTAAATGTACTCAGTGATATGAGAGCACATACTGGAGGGCCATTGTGCACATAATGTATTCACACAGATCACAGGGTGACGCGTTTCTTTTTTTTTTACTATTACAAACTCTCCTCTCCGATCTAGTCTTTGAATTATGTTCTGCACTTCGGGCTTGCACGTGCAGTCGATGTAGTTGTTCGACCACATGCATATGTCATCGTCTGTTTACAAGTTGTGCACTCTGCTTCATTCACATTTATTCTAACAAGCTTCTGTCACACAGGAGAACAGCAAATTTGACGTTTTAGCACGAAATGTAATTGGGAGCTCCGGGCTGAAAAGGTGAGCCAATTTTCATACTGAAGTATGTAACTTCGCTTCAAGGTCGTACTACAGTAGGTATGATGGATGTTAATGCTGTGTGGAAAAGGCATTTGTTTGAGGACACGCAGCCACACACAACCACACGCATGCTAAAAAAGGCCAGGTTCTTACACTCATTTTTCTTGGTAAAAGGGAGTGGAGTTCGGCTATAAATTCTCGTAAATACAGGGATCGTGATTTCCAGGCTTTAAACCTAGACTAGTAATCATGTGAAAAAGTGGAGAATCAAGGCACTCCAAAATTTTTTTTTGGTTAGTAGTGTGTGCTGGGTTTCTCAACCTTACCTGACGTGGCGATGGTGTGAGCTTGCTTTTGATGGGACACATCCACATCAGTGTTTATTACCGTCTGCCCTGATTCCCGAGCCACGCTCCGTGTCAGATGCAGGGCGTGTGCTGTCTGGAAATTGTCAGGTATTGACACACAACCACAGTGGATCAACACGTTTCGGATGTATAACCCTCGTCGGGACCGCAGGAGAACATTATCCCTTTTTGAGTCTAGGGAGCCAGTGCATTACTTTATGGCCACTGAATGCGTGTATGTATGTCTATCCATTTATCCACGACCGGATAAATGAGATTTGGGATTATGCGTCACGATTTGCGTGAGAGTCTGTTAACAGATGTTTTGATATAGTTTTGCTGTTGGGAAACGCGGCCCCCATTTACTTTAATTCATCAAGAATGAACTGTTTTTCGATTCTTTGTTCAACGTGGAGAAAAATAAGTTTTCTTGAAGAATTCAGTGTAACACGGGGCGAGTAATTGATATACAAAGGATCATTTTGGGGGTGAAGTATTCCTTTAAGCCAGCAATAAGTGGTGGAAAATACGGGCAGAACTGTCTTTTTTTGTAAGAGACACTCTGCATTTATGAAGACATAGATATATTCTTCTCGTCTCGTATAATCTGCTATCCTGTTCAGTCCCGGGACCTTAGGCAGGTTCAATGTAAAGAATGCTTCATTATAATCCCTGGCAGAGGCATTTATGAAAGGTGGCTTTTGTATTCAAAGTCAAAGTGTATTCACAGAGGAGTGTAGAGGAGATCCATTCGTCTCTACTTCATTTAGGTAAAAGGAAGATAGTGAGGAGAGGAGATTAAGAGAAGGAAATATAGAGAGGCAGAAGAATGCGTGATAAAAAAAGTAACCTCGGGGGGATTAGCACTTTCATATAGTTTGCCCACGTGCAAGTTAACCCTTTGCTTTTCCTGCCAATATAACATTGTCAACTGTCTTGTGCTGTCGCTTCTGCACTATTAGCATTTAGTAAAAACAAGTGCTGCTGAAGTAACAGCTGCCAACTTCTCTGCACTGTAAAGGAGTTAGACTTAAAAACACACAGACATTAAGTCAGAGGAGGAGTCCTTTTCAAAGGCCAAGCACAGCCCCCGGGATGCTTTAAGACGCAGAGGGACAATTACTCGATCTGACACCTTGTTCGCACCCAAAGGTCACTACCAAACTCACCTTGTGACTGTAAACACATTGCCGAACCCAATTTAAACAAAAGTGAGCTATAGCGGACAAATATAACGCTCCATAACTTTACAAGAACCCATTTTACATGAAAAATAAAATGTGTTCTTTTTGTTCCGTCAGCCACTTTAACACATTCTCGGAGTGGCTCCTCGTCTTTGAGCGCCACGATGTTGACTCAACTTTGCAAATTGTTATCGAAGACGTCAGCAGTTTTACTAAACTAAATGAAAGAGGGACTGCTCAACAGAAGCTCTGCTCTCCTGCTCCTTAAAGGGGAAATAAAAAGGCAGCATTTTTTGCTGTTCTTTTTAATAACGTTTGAGGAGTGCTCCAGACAAAGATAAAATACGGGAGAGAGAGAGAGACTGAAGTGAACATAATGGAGAGAAAACCAACGGTGGCGCCGAGCGAAACACAATGAAAGTTCCACACTGTGTACAGTTAAATACGCTCTGCACATTTATTATCTGTTTTTCTTGTGCTAACTCTCTTCCCCTCTTTTTTTTCTGTCTCCGTGTTTCTGATTGTTGAATTCCGAAAATATTTGTGTGTATATATATGTTCACACTAGCAGAATAAGTAAAAGCAATAAATATTTTTCAACCCTTCATGAATTTCAATGTTTGGTAAAAGCTTGCGGGCGGATTGGAACACTGAATTGCAGGTGTTGACTAGGTTTGGTCATGGTCATGGCCACATGCGGGCAAAGTCTGATCAAAATTGGTTGCTCAAGATGCATTCTGATCTTTAATCCTCCTGAAATGGACTCGGACACAATCTGAAAATATTCGAGGCAACAGTACCCTGAAGGGCCGTCCACATCAAGAACGACAACTTTAACTTACATTTAAATCTCTATGAATATAACAATGTGCACTCGGAGCCCTAAAATGGACGTTGATGATCAGAGACTCCATCAGCGCCAAAGACCGTTTGGCAGTATGTCTCAGGTAAAATTACGTTTTTAATGTGTAATTTGCAGCCTAATATTACGTTATATAAGTGTTTTATAAATTGACTTTTACATTGACTGAGCGATTTAGAATAAACCATCTTGAAAGTGTTTCCTGAATACCATCAATTAGATTACATAAAAGACGTAGTCAGAAACAGCAGATACACCATTTATAAAGCACTTGATTTACCTTTTTTTTTTAAATCTTATTAATAACAATAATAATAAAACGGTTGAAAAGTAGCCGCTGCTGTGCCGCACAGCCGTGGTTCTGCGTGTCTTTCAGCGCCATGGAGACGAGCAGAGACTTTGATTGGCGTTCAGTGTTGATTAGCTGTCGCTCAGAAAGTCATCATGGTCGTTATGGTGTGGACCATACATCTGTCACTGTCGCACGTTTCATTTTTGAAGGACTACATATGGATATTTGCAGACTGTTTTCCACAAACCTCACTGCTTATTCCAACAGTTTTAGCACTTTCAACACCCTGTTATTCCTCTGCAAAGACACACACGCGCCCACACGCACACACACACACACTGATGAGCCCTTGCAATCGAATCTGTCACCTTGCCACGAGAGCTCATCTGCGATGTTTCAAGCTGGCCCCAGAACTGGCTCTCCATATCAAAAAGCCAAAATGATGAATTCCACCTCCGTATTGCCTTTAAAAAAAAAAAAAAACGAAAAATCAAGTCATTTGTGCTCCATCTCCACTATGAGGTAATATTGATGTTTTGCTCAACTTGAGATTGTCACGCCTCATTAGGCCGGGTAGAAAATGCTGTTTACTGTGTTGTGTCGTGGGGTCTGTAGAGTCTGTGACCAGAGAGGTCTGTGACGCATGCTTACAATGCAGGTCTCATGGGTGTTTTGTAGCGACTCAAGGTCAGGGGGATATCAGTCGGGTCTTGGATTAACTGCCCTCCGGAGGTTTTTCATCTTTGTGAAACAGACAATACACTGTATACTTCGCTGTTTGACCTTGGGGAGGTTGTTTTTCTGCCCCTCAGGATTTGACAACATAATTTCAAAGCTGTGGTCAGTGGCTCCGTGTCCAAGGTTGAATGTTCAGGAAATGACCTGGCAAAGTGAGATTAATTCTGCAATTTTTCTTTTCCATTTCAAACTTCTCAAGAGAAGTCCCTCAGAGAGGTACAAGGTGTGTATGTGTCTTACATCTGAACAACTTACACACATTCTCATATGAATCTATTGATTGCTTTGCCTTAAAATTATGAGCTGGGAATTGCGGTGTCCCGTTCCTTGTTTCCAGCCAGAATGTCGGGAGAGTGTAATAAGTCGAAGGCAAATAATATGACTCACCAGACATTCTGTAGTGGATCAATGGTTCTTAACGGATCAAGTGTTTGTCAAACATGGAAGAGTTGTAAGGTAAAAGACACTAACTTTTCTTCTTCTTTTGTGGTTTAGTTTTTGACATAATTTCATTTGCTTTAAATAATAAGGAACCAACAGACTGTTAGCGCTAATATATCTAACGATCGAGAAGAATTTTTTTTATTGATGTCTTACAGCCACATTTTTCTTTGATCAACTTTAAAGAAAATCCTGGCACAGCATGAGTCGATATGCTTGCAGTAACAACACAACCTACTCAATTATTTGTTTTGATTTTGTTTTAGAAATGATTAATGGAAACGTCTCCCAGACAACTTTCCCTCATCTGTGTGAGCGTCTTTGACTGAATAATTTGTGAAGCTTTACCTTTCTTTTTATATATTATTTTCTGCTTTACAGAACAGGCTTAATCACTAATTAACCGTTTGAATAGTTTCATGAAAGTGCCAGCAGCCACTGCACTGGTTAGCACTGAAGCCACCACCACCAAAAGAAAAACTATTACAGCCCTATTCAAGTCACGCTGGATGAGGTTTCAGTAAAGAGCCTTTGCCAGATGGGTTTCTGGGAAAGGATTTTCAGTTAATACTACACTGTGTGTCTCCTCCTTTCACTCCTTTCCCCCCATTGTTCCACTCACTCCACAGTCTATGTGCTATTCTCCTGTATAGGCCTAATTACCTTGACAATGCTGCCTGCATACTATGTTTTATTACAGTGAACTTGATAGCATCCCTATATGTTGCATACAGCTGGGCATTCCCCTCTCTTTCTCTGCACAGCACTCATGCATGCTCTGCTTTTACACTGATACATGCCTACACCTATTCATAGTGTATACATTTATGATACCTGCTGCAAAATGACAGCATGCATTCAGTATGTAGAAAAACTAACTTTTTTTCCCTCTGAGTTTGTAGAAGTATAGAGACAGGCATGCAGGCAGTAGAGTCTGATAGCAACGCTAGCCATGCCTGTATCTTTAGGATTACCTTTCCAAGGTCAGAGTAGTTATCTTTCCCAGCTTCCTGCCCTTCTTATCCTCTACCTTTCTCATTCTCTACCCCTGAGCTACAAAAAAAAAACAGTCCCAGCTGGAAGCCAACTGAGAAAGATGAGGTGATATTTAACATGGTTTCTGATTGATATCCATCCTTCTGTATCTATAGGAATAAGATGCTTTATCTTCTTGTAAAGATGCCACATTATTTATAATTCGATACAGGAAGACTCTCCATCTGTTACTGACTTCGTCAAGCAATGGAATGGGCAGCCCCCCCCCAACCCCCCCACCTCCCCCCACGTATTTTGTTATCTAGGTGATATATGAGGCAGCAAATGAAGGTCCCCAGGTAGTTTGGCTGAGATGCAGAGATGGGATATGCCACCAGTATGTGTGTATACTGTATTGGAAATTGTGATTATCAAGAGAACAGAATGAGCTTTACATACCTGGACAATGGTTGGATGTTGAACAATGGTTGAAGGATGACCAGTCACAAGTTACCACAGGCTGTACTGCCGATCCTGTGAGGTCATCTCATGGCTGAGCATACACACTCAAACTGTATAAAAGCAGACGGGTTAGTGTGAGAATGTTCACTCTGCTGTAGAGACCTTGCACTCTGTATGATGTGTGCCTCTTTTGCAAAAGATTATTAAAGACTCAGAAGGAAAAACGCTTTGACTAGTTTATTGCACCACAATACAGTACATGCTGTGTGTGTGTGTGTGTGTGTGTGTGTGTGTGTGTGTGTGTGTGTGTGTGTGTGACAGTGAAATTGTTTATTGGAGTCTGGTATCAAATATATCACATATTTGTTGTGATTCATTTCAGCCTAATGTTTGGTCTCTTGTGAGCGGCAGACTGCATATTTAACAGCAGCTGTTGGATTTGATCCTGACAGTCATGTGTGATCACAGTTTGAATGACAGAAATTAAATTATGAAAAAGAAAAGGTAGTATTACCATTCATTCATCCTCACACAAAGGTCCGTCTCCCGGAGCTGCTGCACGCTCTCCTCCTGGCAAAGTCGTCTCCTGGTGCCGGGGAGGACAAAAAATACGTGTCTCTTTCTCATCCGCCACTTTGGATTTAATGCAATAAAGAAACTATCAGAACGTATGCGCGCCGTACAGCCCCTGGTTAGTGGCACAGTAAACACACAGAAGGCTAAAAAATTATAGGCCGACGCAACATGTGAAGATTATTTGACCACCAAGTTTTGTTGAATTTTGCATAATCTTCCCCTGCTTTTAGTTAGTAGAAGCCTTTTTAAAAATATATAACTTATGACTGTACATTTTGATTGTGAAATTATGTCCCCTATATCTTTGTTAGGTGGCCAGGTATTGCACATTGCATCTTTTTAAAGTCACTAAACCCCAACAGAAACATTGTCATGAATTAACCATAATATCATTTAATGCACATTTATGTCACATTCATTACTGAATAGCCATCCCTGCACTCCTTAATGCCATATTTCTATAGCTAGTATGTTGGCTGTTGCTTATAACAGGAGCATCATAAAAAGCCTCTCTCCCTGCAGCTTGTGAGTGAAGCATCCTGGGCACCGGCTGGTCCCTGGGGTCCTGGCAGGTTGACAGCCCACTGATTCCTGCGGGTTTCTTCCCAAGGCCATGGGATTTAACTAGACTTCCTGTCTCAGCCATTACATCCTGGTTCTGTCTCTCTCTCACACGGTAAGACCTGCACATTCTTAGTATATGTAGACACACAAACAGAGCTACACTTACACAAAACTCAGAGAACAACTTTATACTTTATTACGCAGGAAGTTAGATAATAACAGGTCGTGGAGGTTTATAGCTCATGTATTTGTTTTATATATCTAACACACAGAGGAATACTTTTTCTTTTTTTTTTTCTTCATCGTCGTCTGATCCAGGCAAATCCGGACTCACCAACTCTGCTTCACATGTTGTTCACTCCCAGAATCCCCCAGGCTCCGAGCTGATTATAATATACCCTGCTTGGGAGAAGAGGAACTTGATGCATATCGTGCACACACACTTATCCTTTCATGTTTCATTCAAAACGCATTCCCTCCCTTCTCTTAATCTTACACATGGCCACTCGCAATTTCTTGCCCTAAGCATCATCCATAATGCCAGCGATTTACTTGCAATAGCAGTTAGTGTGTTCCTTTTATTTCTAAACGGAGCTGAAGATGACAGCTCTGCCCTGGAGGAAATCCGGCAGTGCACCTGTGTTGTGTCCTCATCTATTCGCCTTGTTAAAGGTAGTGTTCTCAAAAATATCGTCCAAATGTGTTGTTACTGAGGGCACTGGTTCATAATCACTCTGTCCCTGTTCAAGAAATCATTTCCCCTCAATTTCAGACTAAAATATATTTAGTGACCACTCTGTGGGAAAGTACATTTTGAGGATAAAGTTTCAACTTCATTAATTGCTGCATAGAACTGTAAGAAACTTTGCTGCTGATTTAACCAGAAGGTGGAAGAGGGTGCCCGGCAAGATCTAAAGGTTACAGGTCCACTGCGTCCCAAGGTTGTGTGGGTGGCTAAATGCTGATTCGCAGCAAATCATCGTTGCTTTCATCTAATGTGAAGTGGTGCCAGGGCTTAGGATATAAGACGAGCTCTCTAACGGCATTGATCAACACTTTGTGCTGAACACGCTCAAAGTGGGAAAAAGTTTTTTGCAGGGATTAACTAATTTGATCTCTCCTCTTTCTTGCGAGGGGAGGTGAGAGAACAGATTGCGAGAGTCTGCTGTTATCCATCACAAATATGTGTAACGCTGCGGGGGTCCAGTTAGCGAGTGTTTTTACCATCGTTTTGACGAAGGCGTCAGCATAATACAATGACAGACGCTCCTCAGGGTTCATTTCTCGCATCTCATAAATGTTGCACAGGCGGGAATTTTTTTGAGGCATAGCAGACTTGGGCTGTAGTCAGGTACTTCAAACACAGGAGCAATGTGCTAAACAAATGATATTAGTTTCCCACTTCAACACACTGCGGCTTGTGTATCATTATGTGTGCATGAGTGTGTCTGTTTGTCTGTACATCTGTGTGTGCGCGCTTGTGTGTGTGTGTGTCTGGCAACATGCTTGTTTGCCCTGTACAACCCTTTTATATCCATACACACAAACACGCACGACACCACACACAAACCTATTATATTGCAAATATCACACTGTTCCAGCAAACTCTCCGTAGCCAGCAGCAGGATGTTGTGTATAAGCCTCAGCTGCAGTAAATAACTGAATGTGTGCTTTGTCATGATTCTCTGTAACAATGAAATGTGTCTGTGTCTGTGTGTGTGTGTGTGTCTGTGTCTGTGTGTTTTTGAAACACTGACCTAGTATTATGTAAATGTGATGCTACGCTACTGATAATGTGGAGTGACAGACAAGCTCAGCTGAGAGCCAAGAAAAAGCGATTAAGCAACTGTGAGCATTTGTAGTTTATGAGGCTATTGCCACCATATGGTGCTGCAGCCATTGTGATTGTGCGGTTTGGACACTAACAGCGTGAGCCTGATACAGACACGTTACTCACTTGTGTGAACAATGTGGTTCTGATTGGGCTGATAGTCAAGTGATGATGAGAGAGAACAATAACTGGTTGATATGTTCATTGTTAGCCACACTAGCGGCTCTATACATGGCAATGTAAGTCAGTCAGTCTCCAGAATGGATTGGCGCAACACTTATTCCCCAGACATTCATGATCCCCAGACAATGAATCATAATGTCTTTGGTGATCCGCCACACCAAAGACATTAGTCTTGCGCCACCACGATGTTGACATTTGTGGTTTTGATTGAAATAAGCAGCTCTTGGATGCATCACGATGACATTTGGTACAGACAGTCATGTTTTCCATAGCGCCACCATTAGGTAAATATTTGACTTGCATTCTTCTTTCTCTTATTAGTCGTGTAACGATATCCCCACCACTTGAAGTCGCCATCTTTCTGAGTTCAGCTGCCTGTTCCAACAATAGAGACCACCCCTGGTATGCTATTTCTGTAATTTGACATTTTAGCGCAAATCTATTTGTGTAACTCTGGAGCTAAAGAACTCAGAAAAATCTTCAAATCCCAATACCTGAATTCCTCTCTCAGTTAAATGATGGGTTAAATTCAGAAACAATAGTATTGTGTCCTCCCAACAAACTTTTACAATGACCTGATAAAATAAAAAAAAATAAAAAATACTCAAAAGGTGGCCTTGACTCATTGCCATGCTGGAAATAGAGTTTGATCAAACAAACTTTTATATTATATCAAACGCATCATTTCCTTTTTCCATCATTCTCAAGAGAGAGGGTTGCCATGGAGTTTTCATATGGAGGAAACAGAGAGGTGTGAACGCCTACTGCCTCCAAGAAATAATCTCTGAAGTGGAGTCATAACCAAGCTGAGAATTTGAGATAAAACAAGATTCTGTCACAAACAAACACCCACCTTTTCATCTACTTGCATGCAGATTCATATTACTCAAAAATTTCATCAAGAATCCAAAAGTTGATATCTAATTACTGCACTTGTTTTGCAATAGTTCTCATTTTGCCTTTTTATTTCACTGTTGTGCATCTCTCTTTGGGACCACAATCTTGTCCTCATTTGTGCACGATGCAGATTTAAGCAACTCAAAAGTGTAAATTACCCTGAGGGGCGTTGAAATATGTTTCCAATTTCTTCCATGGCAAATAAAACTGAATTCATGAACAAATGTTGACGGGCAGAGATTGCTTTACATCACAATACAATATATCCTAACTGCAGCTGTTGTTGCTGAATGTCACATTTTAATCAGTAAATGATATTCTCTGATACTATTCTGACTTTCTACTCGTTTATCTATTAGTCTGATGAGCCTGAATCATACATTTTGTTCATAATCCTCGATGAGATGGGGGTGCAGCTGTGCGAATGCTTGTGCATGCAGATGTGTCTGTATTCGTAAAGGCTGCCAGATGTGTGATTTAAAATGGATTATTTGAAATGCTGTGGACCTAACCCAATGTGTTATTTAACTAAAGCTTTAAAATGAATTTCCTGCAAAACTGAGCCCCACCTTGAACCGCCTCCTGTAGTAACCACGATGAGCTCTAGAGGGTGGAAAGGTTAATTACATCAGACTACCAAACTCCATCACCTCGGCGTCTAATCCATCACTGTATGACTAGACCCAGCTGAGTGCCATGGGTAACAGCGGTTATTGGATTCCAAATACATCCACAGGTTGTTTAAAGCCCTAAATAACATGATGAATCCTTAATGATCCAGCATGGGGTTAACATTAAGCCATGACGAGTGAATAATAGTGGTGTCTATGATTTCCCACTGTGCCCATGGTTGAAATTAAAATCCTCTAGTGTTAACTAATTGGCACGGAGCCTGAGGATTGAAAGATGAGCTGGAGGAGGAGTAAGGCGTGTGTGTCTTTGCAGATGTTGGTGTTTCCATCAAGTATAAGTGTTGTACCTGCGACTGTTGTCTGTGCATTCTTTAATATATATATATATATATATACATCTCTGACTGGACATGCGTCTCAAACAACCTTTTTCTTTCAAATTGACTGCTGTGAAATTGCGTACCTTTTTTTTTTTAATGTTTAAATCTTGAAAAGTGTAGAAGATAGATGCGTCTCAGATTTACATCCAGCACATCAGTGATCCTTTCTGAGTTCCTCAACACAGCATAATCCTCAGCCAGTGGGGAAATGTGAGAAACTTCACAAAGTAATTTACACTCTAATGTCTATTTTCCCCAAGAACAGCAATAGAGAGCAATTTAAGGATACCACAGTCAAATTTTTCTTATTTTCTAAGATGATAACCAAGAGGCTTTATATTGAGTTCTATCAACCTATTATTTTTTTTCCTTGATTGAATGGCATGCTCAGAATAGTAATATCAGAACAAATGGATGGTTTCCTAGATCCAAAACAGGCGCACTCATTTAATGGTGTTACCTGCATTTAAAAGTTTGAAGCTCGCTTAGAGGAGTACTGGGCAAGCAAAACAAATCGGAAAAATAATTGCCATCCATGTTCTGTTTTGATTAAACCAAAGGCAGGCATGTGGCGTCTCACCAGGCAAGGTTTAAAGATATATACACTGGAATGATAACCAGTTATTTTTCATCCCGAAATGAATGGAAACCAATTGGCGGCTGGAGGAAACACACCTGGTGAACTTTCTTTAGAGAACAGTAGATGGTGGTCACACGTGTGAACATCTCAATTTCATCATATTCTATCCAAGTAATTTGAGAGGCAGACGTTGGGTTAACGGTGCTTGGATCTTTCCTCTTTGATAAAGCTTATAGTTAGGGCTGGCTCAGGTTTGCCTTGGACTAGCCCCTAGTTATGCTGCTATAGCCTTAGTCTGTCGGGGGACTCACTCCTCTCCTCCCTTCCCTATCTTTCTCGCTCTCCTCCTCTCCCTCTCTATTTTGATATGCATTCATGTCCCTTAAATACATGTTACTAACTCACCATCCGGGGCATCATCCACGGAGTTTCTGTGTCCCTTATCTGGCAGGTTGCCACTATTAAAGATTACTTCTGGATCGCGAATCGTGGCTGCACCTGTTGCCCTGGTCCTGCCTGACACCAGGAAGCCTTGACATCCCCCTGGATCCATCTTTTTTTTATATACCATCGTATCATGTTTTCTGTCGCATAGATTGTCCATGCTGTATTTTTAACTATGTTGTTTGTTCTGTACACACGTCACCTATTGCACGTCTGTCCGTCCTGGGAGAGGGATCCCTCCTCAGTTGCTCTCCCTGAGGTTTCTTCCATATTTCCCCCACTAATTGTGGGGTATCTTTTAGGGAGTTTTTCCTTGTGCGATGTGAGGGTCTAAGGACAGAGAGTGTCGTACCTTGTACAGGCTGTAAAGCCCACTGAGACAAATGTATAATTTGTGATATTGGGCTATATAAATAAACTTGATTTGATTTTATTTGATCTTTAGATGATGATGATCAGTGGGAAATTCAAGCTTGCTTGCATGAACTATGCATATAACTCCGTTAACAATAGGGCAGGAGAAAGACTCCTGATATCCGGAATGAACAAGTTTCACGGAAAGCCACATGTTCCTGTGGGCTTCACAAGTTGCAGTTGCTTTTACATGTGCAGTGTAGTTTAAATATATAGCTTTCAATATTATAATACCACAATTCACTATGAATAAAGAAATACAATAACATTTCCATCACAAAATACACATACCACAATACACATGCATATACACCAATACAACTTGGTAATTGATAGTCATTTTGAAAGGGTACAGCTCTGGTTTTCTCTTAGCCAGCACTTAACCTTTGTTGTGAAGTATTTTGTATCTGGAATTAATTGTATTTCAGTTGGTAAAGTGTTCCAGAGTTGACAGCCCTTTATGGAGAAAGCTGACTGTCCACATTTAGATCTACAATATCATATTTTACAGTTACCATTCACCATACTGTAGTTACTCTGTTGCCGTCTTGTCTCTATATACGAGGAGAATTGCTGAAAACAAATCTCCTCCAGCTTGTGGTTCCAAGACAATACACGATTATACTGTCAAAGCCAGATTTCCTTGCAGTGCATAGGTCGTTGACATGCACATTTAGCATATACAGTACATTGCCAATAAACCCATGTTTTCCTCAACTTCCCCATCTCATCTCTTAGCCCATCTCTTCGTTCCCTTTTCCCTCTTCATGTCTCTTCACTTATCTTTTCTTCTCTTTCTGAGGCAGCTCTTCTACCCTCTTATCTCTCCCCTCTCCTCAGACGATCCCTTCCTCTCCCCTCTCTCCCTTTATCCTCCTCCCAGCCTGTGTGCTTCTCCCTGCTCCATTGCCATTTATGACCTGTAATCCATGCTTATTAAACAAGGTGCCTGTGCCATTAAGAGTGGAAAATGAGCCCTAATGGCAACACCGCTGGCAGCGCCCGCTGCCTCAATACCGCTTCGCACTTATGGGCAACGCTACATTAGCACCTTAATTCAAGTGGCTTTGCATCGCTGCCTCTGAAAATATTTTCATAATTTACCTCTCCCTCGACTAACCCTCCACTGTCTCCAGATTGGTGGGGAAGGCTGTGCTGGATTGTCGGATAGTCTGATTCTCCCAGTAGCATATGGCCTCAGGTAAAAAAACAAAAAACGGTTAAAGCAAGGTAAAGCTACTTTATCAAGATAAGTCTATCAAGAGGACACACCGTGCCTCTTTTGTTTTTAACCTCCCATGCCCCATAATGGAAGGAGCTTAATAAATCACTTGAAGGAGTTGTAATGGTGGGAGGCTGATGGAGAGAGCTGAAGGGGCACAGAGAGTTGAAGGTTCCCTATGATGGCAAATTGATTTATCTTGTAGTCACTTGTGCTTTGGAGGCCAAATCAGCGAGGACAATAGAACAACTTTGGGCGCGTGAACTGGATCATTATAGGAACCATCCTGTGCCTAATGAGGACAACGTCTCTTAATCTCTGGGGCACTGAAGGATACATTTCACGGGCATGCCATTGGCTTATTACACTCTCAACTTCTAGACTTGTTGATCCTCCCCCAGTGGCATAAATTCAGTGGTTCTGGATCCCTTTTTTCCCTCAGAGACTGTCTACATTGTTTTAGCAAATAACCAAAAATGTCATTTAATGTATTAATATCAACTCTTTATACATTCACATCTCTCCACCTCATGTCTCCCTGCTGCTTATAAAAGATTCAGTATTTGCAGTTTTGCGAATAAGTGCAAGCAGTACTTTGTTGAGTTGCATCTTAGCAAAATGCTCTGAGTGAATTTAAGTTCCCCCTGGTAAGCAATAATGCAGTGTATGTTGGGCTTTTATTGTGAAAGGTAAGAACAGAAAGAGTGAGGCTGTAATGCTTCGCCACTGCTGTTGTCAATGTGTGAACAATAAAGAGTTTGCCGTTTTTGTTGAGACGATGAAGCCTCAGTGTTATTATTGTATGACCTTCATTCATAAGTATAGGCAGGCTTAACTTTTTTTTTAGGCTACAGTCCTTTCGTGTCAATTTCGCTTTGTCGGCGAGAGCACGTGAATTAACAACGTGCAGATGAAAGAAAAACACAGCCACTATGGAAGCAGAGCTCGCTGCACACACACACCGCAAAAGGATGCAACTTATAAATATGGCTCTTATTAAAACTGTCCTTCTTAAAGTACCAATACTAATAAAATGGTGTATTGTACCATTTTTAACGGCAGAGTTTCACAATACTTTTCTAGTGTGGATATACTGCGCAACGCGACCTTCTAGCCACTGTAGACATTTAAAATGTAGTCTTTTGGGAGCAAAGGAGGAAGTAGTGTACAGTGTTATAGAGCCACAAAGTCTGCATCAGGAGGACGTCAGTGTTGTTGGATGAATCAACAAAGTCTTAAGACTTTGACACGGTTGACCTTGGTTTGCTTCCTGTTTCCTACTGACTGCTGTTCCCCAATCTTAACTTTGTGGTTATTATTACAAGCATGACAAAGAAGGTCCCCTGACCTGAAGTAAAAATAACCCAAACTATAATCTTGCTCTAAGCTAACCCTAAGAAAGTAGTTTTTTGTTCTGGTTTTGTGGTAACTGTTACAGTATGTACAGTATGTGGAACCGTTCAGTTGTGTACAGGGAGCCAGGTCAGGCGATTTAACAGAAGAACCAGGTTTGCTATTGTTTTCTACTCTCCATGTATTTTGATCTCATTTCACTACAATCATGCAGAGCGTGAAGTCGGCTCGTGGTGAACAGCCCCTACAGCTTGATTGAATTGTGTTGCTTAATTCTGTTTACAATTTATTAGATGAGTATATCACTGCTAGCAGGTACAGAACTGTGGTACATCAATTAAAGTTGATAGGCAGCAAAGGGAGAGCGCTGTGGAGGCTTCTGTCAAGCGAACATGGCATTGACGTGTAAAAAATGTGAAAAAGGGCAAACTGCATTTTTCTGCCTTTTTTGCTTCGCACACAAACAAATAAATACAGACACACACTGAGCCACTGGGCCAGAGTCACAGAGCAGGAGGTTGAAAGTGGGCAGAAGTTGAGAAATGAGTCATGTGGTGCCCCGAGGCTCCGTGTGCATGTGTGTATGTTTGTGTGAGAGCCTTGCCTCGTTGAGCGTAGGAGTGTCAGTTTGTGGAATCGTTTTTGAGATCATAGTCTGAAAAATATTTGAATTAACGTTTTGTATTTACTTTTGCTTTCATGCTCTGTGTATGTGCGTACAAGCATGTGGGTGGTTCCATCATTTTAAACAAAAGACGCAGCGTCCTGCATTGACTTCTGACATGAAGGGATCATACCAGTGAAGGCTGATGGTAACAAGCCCCAGTGGAAGGTTTCGCGTGCATGTTTTGTGCACATGCAAACACATATCTGCTGCGGCAAGCTTTTTAGATCAAGTTTGATTTCCTTTTACATGTGAACAAAACAGTGGGAGATCAATGTGATCAGATGCATTACCATACAATGATGCAACTGCCAATAAATACACCACAAAATGTCAAAAACTCTGATCTACAATGTTGAATTAGTTGGAACTCTAGTGGTGGGTAATGCAGTTTGAGTTGTGGTAAATTAACATGCAAAAAAAAAAAAAAAAAAAAAAAAAAAAAGTATGATGTAATGTTAAAAGTCATTAGATATATTCGCTTATAAAACATTCCATTTCTCTAGGACATTGTGTTTTTTTTTTCAACAAGGAGAGTGAGTTTTTGAATATTGCCTGATGAATTTCAGCACTATACAAACTGTGTGCATCTAAAATGTGCATTTATAGTGTACATTAGTATGGCCACAGGTGTAGATTGACCCCGAGTTCAGAATGTCAGAAAAAGCTCATGTTCTCAGTTATATTTACGAAGCGTCACGCAGTCGGGGAATTGCATCCCTTTAATTCTCTCTACCTCTGCATTGAAGGACTCCAATCTGACTCTCAGTGACCCTTGGTGCTCTACAACATGCAGCCTCTCTCTTGTATGCTGTGAAATATTCATAACGCCTCTGCGGGGCACAGTGTACGCTGCATTTGGGCTGCTAATTGTTCTATTCGTGGACCTCAGGGTGCAGGCGTCTGCTCGTCCCGGACGCAAATGAGCACATGTCCTCGTCTCGCCACGTTGTGGTTGATAATCTTGAGCACGTTTGGGTTTTTAGGCGTTATTTTTTTGGTGCACTTTCTTATCATTTTTTAAACTTCATCCTTTTAACCAGTGTAGAGGCGAAGCTTTTCTACGGACCAGGGGGGGGGGGGTGCAGGCATAACCAAACACACAATAAAGTGCAAAACATATCATTTAATTATTCCATAAGTAATGTAAATGTAATTATTCCATTTTATAGTATGCACTTTATTTATCTTATAATTACATTGTAATATATATAATATAATACATGAAAATGTTTACAATTTAAAAAAAAATAAATAAAAAAAAAAATAAAAAAAATAAAAATGAAAAAAAGTTTTATTCCTTTTGTGGTTTGTTTGTATTCCTTTTTGGTTGGGGACCCCTGTTTTATGTGATATTGGGAACATACCTGTATGCACAACTGGACTTTTTTTTATATCTATCTGCCTTTCCCTAAACCTTAACCAAGTATTTTTACATGCCTGAAATCTTAAATATTCTAGATTCAATCAGTTTATTTCACGCATGCATGTGCTTCGGCACACTCGTAGAAGGTGCTGGCATGCAGTTGATGTGTTTTCCCTCTTGACTGCCTCAATCAATTCTTTATTATCCTCGGTAATTAGGGTACCTCGCCATGATCAATGATTCCAATAAGCCTCTCTGTGTGTTTAGTTAGAAACTCTGTCTACTTTATATTTCTGCTTCTCTCTTAAAGTCAACAATTGATTAGCATGAGACTTAAATACAACCTCACAACCAAACACTGGGCTGAATATTATTCACCAATAGTCTCTGTGATTTATCAATGACAGTTTAGCTCTTCCTTCATACGGTAGTTGAGTATAAACTACGGTCATCTGGTCCTGTAAACATGTTCAAACGAAAATTCCGAATTATTGCCTACGTCTGGTGATTATGTCCCAGGACCCAGAGAGGAGCAACTGTCAGCTGTCACTCCGGGAAGAGCATTAACTTGACTGTAGTGATGCTTCATGTCCTTGACGTTACTCTGCCTATAAGTTCTTGTGAACTCGTAACAATATGTAAATTTGACAAAAGCACTTTTGAATCCCCAGACTATATCCTCATTTGCATGACCATTTGTGACGCCTGCCAGAATGTCAGGCAGTTTCAAGTTTGTTTAGTTGACAGCACTGAAGCTGCGAAGAAAAGTAGATCATTTTTCCGCGTGAGAGAGTGTAAACCCTGCTCTGCGACTGCTCTTTACCTGAGTTATGAATCAATGCAAAGACTTCAAGATGTCAGCACCGTTAAATGGACATGCATCTCAAACACACAGGCATGTTTGCAGACATGTTATGTATCTATGAGTGGGCTGTGTGTGTGTGTGTGTGTGTGTGTGTGTGGGGTTGAATAACAATGAAGAGACCTTTCGACCTCTGTTGATTTTCTTGGTATGAAATATGTAGAGTGAAGGAGGTTCACATCCAGCGGGTGTACCAAGGCCGGTCAGTGTTGCCATGCAAACAATGGTTCAGTGTGCGCGAGATGAAATGCTGTTTAATGCTCGATTTACTGCACAGGTTTGTCCTTCACTGCTTCTCTGACTTTAAGTCTAAAGAGATGTCATTGTGTGTAAAACGGGGCTGCGGCTAACAGTTGTTTTCGTTATCGCTTAGTCTGCTGATTAATCGATTAGTTGTTTGGTCTATAAAATGTCAGAAAAGGACAAAACAATTCCCATCGCAGTTTCCCACAGATCATGACAGTTTGAGTCCTCTCAGCCAAACTAATTGACACTTACTGGTTTGGTGGACGCATGTTTCCAAAACAATGCACACAACATCGTGGCTGCAGACTCTCCTGGACGGGTTTTGCACATACCATAATATATAAATGTCATATATCATCCATCTCACATAGACTGGATGTGTACAGGTGAGGCTCTTCACCGATAATCTCTCCTGCTCAGAGTACCAAGAGTGCCAAACAAGCAAACTTTCAGCTGCAGGTGGGAGCTATATGTTGGTGATCCACCACAGTGAATGAATCTTCCCTCCCTACTGTTTTTGCTTTATTCCAGTGCTTGAGGGCAGTGGAAGTTGGCTGCAGTGTTTCTCCTCTACCCAGTCTTCTCCGTCTCTCCTGCTCTTTGAAGACTCCATTGTTCCCTAACTTAAAGACGCCTCTGATCCTTTCAAGTGATGCCTCCTTGATTACACAGGATAAATACTTGGCAAGTGCTTTTTTTCTCTCTTCCCCTCCCTCGAGGCTGGTAGACAAACTTTGGTCATTACCATAATAAGGTAAATCTGACTCTAAGTGTTGCGTTGCTTCAACAGTAGCCCAGATGAAAACTGCTGACAGAGGCGTAACTCGTTGGCAGTTCTTCAGGGGGAGAAAGCTCGTTGGTAATTGCCTCAGCGACAATACAGTTCCCCCTTTGAAATATAGACTCCACTTGACTCCTGTAAGTAGAGTCGATCAGTGCAGTTTGGTACTTTGATGAGAAAGTGGTTTGTAAGTGTGCTGCGTATACTCACGTATTCTGTACGGAGGATAGATGAGGACAAACATGGGGGAGCTACGACCTTTTCAAGTGAACATAGTTAAGATAAAGGTGTTACGGTACATTCACACCTGTGCTCATTTCTCTGGTTTTGGACAGAATAGAAAAGCAAACAGTTCCCGGACTATCGATTGGGTGTTCCTTGTCTAAGCACTTATGAGAAAAACACAACTCTCACAGTTATGTAACTCGTAGTTTGTTCATCCAAATTTTTTTAATTAAACGCCCGTTAAAATACATCCGTTGTCCATGCCCTCCATTCCTTCTTGATTTAAAAAGTTTCTTTAACCGGCTGCACAACTGAGCTCCATACAGGCTGCTACTGTACACAGTCACTCACTTTAAAGTGCTTTATTTTTGTACCGCGGATTGAGCTGGGTTCTCCCCGTTTTTTTATTTTTTTTATTACAAATCCGGTCGAGGAGAAGTTTACTTCACTGGCTGCGTGCTGTGTTTCATTGCGGTGTCCCGGATGACGATACATTCCGCGCAATCGGTACCAGGCAGACTTTCACAACAATCCTGGCAAATATTTTTGCTTAAATTTATTAAATGATTACCTGTACCTGTACCTGCAGGGACCCGACTTGGTGTTGGACTCCCTCATTTGCTCCTGTCATAATTACTCGGGCTGCTAGAGGGCTTCGTTCACTTGAAGGTAGAAATATGTCATTTTGAGGCACTTGCTGAAAAGACTGATGCTTTTGTTCTTCTTGGGAGGAAAGACTGTTCATCACTGAGGAATAACACTTTGTAAGGGCATACACACCGAGTTGCCAGTTTAACCTGCTCACAGTGATAAAAATGGGGCGAACAAAACATTAGAAACACCTCTTGGTATAACGCAAAACAATTCAACCAGACACTACATTCTTCAAAACAACCATAGAGTTGAATCACCACCTCTTTAAAACAGTAAAATAAGATTAGAACTTTGATGAAGGTATAATGTAATGCTTTATCTGAGACTGCATTAGTGTGGTGTACCTATAGTGGCAACCGAGTGTGTCTATTATGAATCTATTTCTATGTAACGGAGCGTCGCGGTGTTGCTGTTAATCACTATTAATACTTGTGTTCTTTGCTTCAAAATATGTAGCATTACCAAGAAGATATAATAACTCTATAACAAAAACATAAAGGCTTTAAACTCACTCTGTTTATTTGAAGAACTCCATTAGAGCCAGTTCGTTGTCTTAATTCTATTGCCTCAACATAATGATCCCTCACTGACGACAGTAAAGTTTCAGGCACAGTAAGTCCATCCTGCTTTTCATTCAAACCCAACCAGACAAATCCGGATAGTATAACCTCTAAAACAACGCATTTTTTTTTTACCCATACCACGCGCTGTTAAACCGTTCTGCTACCCCCCTCTTTCAGACCTCACTTTGCGGACCACTCGGGGTTCTGGCTCTTAACATCCTGCTGATGGTGGGAAAGCGATGCGGGTCTGACTGTGGGCAGCTTGGCCACTGAGCCGAGGCTGATGACTCACATCTCTCTCTGAGCCTCCCAGAAGCTGTTCTATACCTGCACTTCCTCATCATCGCAGGGCTGAAGTGAACCCCCTGCGGACCCAGTGTGGCAGTGTAGAGCGAAAAGGTTTATGTGATGTTTGATACGGCAGTAAACGATGATGACAAATTGATGTGAGGCTCAAAAGTCTTGACAGCAAGACGTCTATGAGAAGGATCCAGAGGATGACTGTCGAAATGTTCAGTCAACTGTTTCTGAATAGTGTTCTCTCTATACTGTGCGTTGATTGTGATTTTGAGAAAACATAATTATCCATAATCTTTCACAGTGAAGGAGGGGAGGTGGAGGAACAACCTAACGGTGCTGTAGAAACAAGTTTTCCAGAAGAGATGTATACATACAAGTATACATTTCTGACCTCTTGCACATCGATTTCAAACTCAGAAGCTGAATGCCACTTCCTATTTCTCTCTTTTACAGTTTATCCATGTATTACCATCACCTTTTAGTGTGAATAGATGGATGAATGTCATATGATTTATATATTTTCATTCTATGAAATTCACGCTCCAAGTTGCCACTTATGGAAATCACTGTTTAATTAGTTAATTAGTAGCAAGGATGCTGTTTCTAACTTAAAGGCTTAAAAGACTTCAACAAATATTCCACAACCTAAATGACTGAGAAGTTAATGTAATATTCATGTAAACCCACACAGTGCCTCTTCAGCATTTATTTCAAATCATCTACTCTCAAAATGTCTAGGACGCCTAGTGCCCTGTATTTCCCCATAAAACGATTCCCTAAAATGTAAATGTTTACCTCACAGTGCTACAGTAGAACTCTTTCCATTGTTATTGACATTTGTAGAGATTCTACAGCACAGTGCTTCTAACTCTACAAAACAGATTTTAGTTATCTGATGTTGAACCTAAATTAACATTTTTACCATTTCAGGGCAGAACAACAAACTATGAACAAATCATATTTCCACTTTATAAAGTTGATATGGCAAACAGACTATTTACACATCCTGGCGACACAGAGCAACATTAGCATTCATTTGGAGTTGTGTTCCAGACGACCTGATGAAGATTTAAGTGCAATATTCACTCTCTTTTGGATCTCTTTTTGGTCTCCTGAGGGAAATCCCTGGCTCTTTAGCTGCTAAATGCTTCACTACAGTATGTTAGCTAGTCGCTAAGTATGCCTCCCGTTTGGTGCGGGGCATGCAGTGGGAACAATGTGTTTTCAACTTTTTTGATGAACCATAAGAATAAAGCTGTTGAGAGAGACTTTAACGCTCTGTTGAGCCGAGGCCAGCTGCAGAGTTGAGTTATAACTCTTTGTATTCGTCACCTTTCACAATACACAAAGTTGACCTATAGTTAATAGAAAAACATTGTAGCTTTAAATAAAATTAGACTGCATGTTTTTCAGTACATCAGTAAAGGTTCTGTTGAATATTCATTTAAGCACTAAAGTATTTTTCAAGGTCCTGTGCATTCTGAAAATGATCCAACAGATCAAATACAGGTATGAGTCTTTTTTCCTTGTGACAATGAACTAAATGATTTTTCTAAAATAGTCTATGTATTAGCATTAAGATGGAGTTCGTATAATTATAGCAACACAGACCTATACTCTCTCAACCTCCACTTCAGAGCGGTAAGAGAGGGAGAGCGAGAGAAACTAATTATAAAGCTACCTTGCGATTTATCGCAGGGTAGCTTTATAATTATTTACTCTATTAGCCATTAGTGGTCGACACAAAGTGCACTGGCTGGCAAAATTAGAATCCTTATCTGAATGTTCCAGAACCTTTACTGTATTCTGAAAGGATGTGCCGCAACCAGGAGGCAGCGGGTATACAAGGACACTTTGAGGACATGTCAGTGTGTGGCACCAAGATGTTTTTGCTGTGCAGTGGGAGATTCTAGAGACACTGTGATGATTTCCTGAGGTGATCAAAGCTTCTCATTTGCATTAAAACTATCAAATCAAATTGCATATTTACCGGATGTTGAAATCATGCTGAAAATCAGATTAAATTGCTTCAATGTTGTACTTTTGCCTGTAGTTTCGAGATCAGGTCAGGTTGTTTCTACATCATGGCAAAAACAATTATCTAATTTCAAGGTCATTATAATTGATTCCACATGGTACGCACATAGATCTTTGTTTTTACAGATTTACCCTCCTCTAATAATGTACAGGAAAAAGCTTGTTCTCAGTCTAACGGCTCCATCCTCTGTGAAAGGCCATATGCTGTTCAATAACTGATTCCAAGCATGCCGTCATGTCACACGTCTGGAAATGGTTTTAGTCACTTCAAACTGCAACAGGCGAGGACGGTTTGCTGCAGGTCTGCAAACCCTGCATAATCTGCTTTCCTTTTGACATGTCCTAACTTTACCTCAGCTCGTAACGGAAGAAAATGGCTCAGTTTATTTGCATTGTGTGGGATGTGGCAGCGCGTGGTGATATGTTGTAATGTCACGAAATGATACAAAGACAGAGTCGACCAACATAGTTCACGTTTGAGGCAGAAGCAGAGCAGGTAAGGGGTGTGAATATATCGGGGATTGAGCCTGAAACGGGCGCCGTATAATCCCCGACCTCCCATTGATGCGGAGGGCTTCCATTGACCCCCTCTGGGTCCTCAGTGGGATTTTGACCTTTGTGTGGTTTTCAGGGGCTGTAGGCAAACAATATAAAGAACAAACCCAACGTGTTTACTTTTTTATGAGGTTCTTGTAGTTTGACATAAGAGACATGGGGACAGACACGGACACCCTGATAGACCTTACACTCTGTATATGTCTCTTCCTCATTCTCCGCCAGCCCTGGGAAACTTCAAGTACCTCATCGGCTCAAAGTCTCAAGTGCAGTTGTAGTGGGATAGTGCAATCTTCTGCAATTTCTGAATCATATTGCAGTTTACACGCACATCTCTGCTGTGGCTGCCTTTACACTTAGAATAACTGAGCAGATAGGATTTTGAAAGTTTTCACTTCAAAGGCAGAAATGTCTGACGGTTGTTATAATGAGAGGATTTGTGGTTACACAGGGATTCCTATGACACTATTAAAAGCTTTAACTTTCAAATATGAAAGATCTATACTTTTTTCTTTTTTTTTTTAACACATAAAGAAATGGTTTGCTGGATGAAAATAGATTCCACAGTCTCTTACAAAACCCACACGAACATTTACCATGGGGTCAGTGATGTACAGTAGTGGGTCCAGGAGTTCTGAAAGATATGAAATTGATATTAGAGAAGCACGCATCAGGGCATCCAGCTGATTTAATCTTTTCCATTTTTCAGTTAAATTGTTGATGCTGATTGTTGCCTCAACCACACACCAAAGGATACATTCTGTTTTTGAAGCAATGTGCTGAAATCCCACTCCAGTATTTCTCTTCAGAGATAGCTCTGAACAAATACAGTATAAAAGTCTTATCACTGTAACTAAGTTTTTACTTCGTTTTTTTTTCCTGATAAATGGTGTAACAGTTGCCGCTATAATGACAAAAAGGTGTTACAGTCCTGGTGGACTCGTGTACTTTTAATAAAGAAGTAACTCAAAATTGCAATAATGATTCAATTTCATGCTTTGTATGATGCGAGTACTTTTACACACAACAAACAGCCCACTGTGGCTGCTTTCAATTGTCCTATTACTTTTTTTTCTATTTCAAACTCATCTGTTGAAATGCCAAATACGTTGCGTGTCCTTTGAAATCCACCTCGTGCTTTGACGGAAAGAGTGAGTGAACAGTAAGGCTGAAATTGACGGGATAAAATAAAAAACGGTAACGCTCTGGATTGCACGCATATCTCCTTTTCCTGTAAAACCCTTGTGCGGGCACATTTGGCTATTTGAATCCAGTGCTGAAATGGAGGACTCCGCCACTGCCGATAAGACTACTACATTTAGTGGAGAGGTAATTACAGAATGCAAATACATTAAATGGCTATTGCTGAAAAAAATGACGACCATAAACGGTATCGGGGTCTGATTTCATGAGAGTCTTAAAGATTAATACATTTTACAGTGAAGCACGTTGTATGCATGCAAACAAAATGCATCCTTTCAAATTGAAAGTCTCCTTCTGTTCAAAAAAACCTGTAATAATGTAGGACTGAACCACCACATTACATGGAGAGCGTGGAGGCGAGCGAGACTATACATATAGCAATTGTCTGCCAAGGTGACGTTATTGAATTGCCTAGAACGTATAAATTTGACACCAATACACACAAATGCTATCGAACACACGCGCAGTAAAACCTCTGCAGCTCAGGGTTCGTGACATTGTATTCACATAAATGATGTTTCATTATAACCATTTCACATGCCTCTATTGACACATCTCTGACTGGCATGGTGGATTTTGTTCTTTTCATTGCTCAGGTTAAAATGAAATGAGACGGCTTAGTACAGCGTCTCTGGAACAGCCTTTGTGGGTCCTTGCTGTGTATTTCTGCCAGCCACTTGAGGCAAAAAAAAAAAAAAAAAAAAGAGAGGCACATAGAGGGCAGGTTGCGTACAAAAGGGACTGTGTTGACCTTAACACATGGCACCCACGAGGGAGCTTACACACTCTAAATGAAGGTCCCGTCAGATAGGCATTAGATGGGAATACGGCAAGCTCTTCTCCATCTCAGTATCCCCCTGAGCCTGCTGCATTCGGTGTGTGTTCCTCAGTTACCGCTTCATGCCCACAAACACCCTCGCTCACGCTTGTACGACTTACTGCAGACCCACACGTATGCATGCAGTACGTCCTGCTATCTGTCTTTCACACATTAGCAAACCTGACGGCCACCTTCCCTTTCATTTTTGTTCTTGCTTTCATATCTTTTATACCTTATATCAGCGGGGACACGCTCAAACTGTTTGAGGGCCGTTGGTTCACTTTAAAAAGAAAAAAAGATATCTTATTTCCTTCTGTATTGTATCTTTACCTCATGCAGAAGCCAGATCTAATAAAAAGAGAGGCGTTTTTAGACTATGTATACACAATGCAACAGAGTCGGATACAGTGAACTATGAATGAAAACAGCGAGACGTAATCTGATATGCAGTTTTGCAGTCATAATTACATATCTATAATACAGTATATGTGTTAACTTTAATCAACTGCTTTTGTATGCTCAGTTTTATTATTCTATGCTTAGTTTTTATATGCAGAGATACAGTTGATTAAGTTGCCGTCTACATCTGTTGTGTAGAAGTATGTGAAATTTAAGTTAGGCACATATAGAAGGCAGTTAAACAAAAATATTGCACATATGCATATGCCCACAGGCTTGTGAGCGGCACTCGGAGAGGACGCCCTTTCAGATCCCACAACCTTGAGACTTAAAGCCCTCTGTCCTCCTGTGGTTAGATCTCTTGGGTGACCACTTAGCCTACATCTTGTCCTCTGGGACCGTATGTGATTCAGAGAGTGCACCAACACCCACCCAGACTCAGACTCCAGCTGCAGTAACCATGAATCATTTCCATGAACCTCCTCTGACCAAAGTCCTGCAAAGCGTTGGAGCAGAAAAAGCAACAGTGGATAAAACAATAAGAGAGAATCAAATTTCCACACTGTTGACAGAATAGGCAAAAATAAAAGATTCCCGTACAGCAGCGTACAGGATGAAGGTGGTAAAAAGAAAGGACTTTTTCATCACATGCATATTTGATCAAATGTCTAGTTTAGACTCTTTATAGGGTTGGTAAATGTTTACTTTTGTGCTAGCTGTGTATTACTCGTCTGTGAATACTAAGATGTGGTTTACATCAATACAGCGGTTGCCTCAAAGCCCTTTGTGAACTGGCTTTTGCGGCATTCCTTCCAAAATCATGCCACTTTCTTATTTCTCCTGCTGACTTGTGTTGGAAACCTTCTCTTCCGAGATGCTGCCTCTGCTCAAGGTACACTTTTCATTCAGAATTCATCATTACTCTAAACCCCTAGCATCAAAGTCGCTCTCCCTCTCCGGTCTTAACAGATTTCTGCAGAGATTTGTATTATTTAGACTGCAAAAAGCAACCGGCAAAGGTAATTATTGTTAGGTTTGTCTCGCCGGCACACGAAAGACTTTGACATCAAAGTGTCGTCCCCCACACAGCGATGAGTCAATTATCCTGAGATTGCGCCATTTACCATCAGACTTTGGTGCATACTGTACGTCCACACCTTTCGCTTCCCTGAGGCTCGAGCAGTGTTCACACAGTTTCAATGCAGCACATGCTGTTTTATTTAGTTATGGATTGCAAAATTATCTTTCTCCGCAAATATCAGTATTATACTCCATGTCAACAGCTCTGTGCCAAGGACAACGACACCATCACAGCCACTGTATATTTATTTTTCTTATACACAAAAATGACAAGAATAAGTATTCCCTTTGGCCTTTGCTCAATCAAGTATCTGCCATTCAATACTTTCATTTCATATCTCCCCGAAGCCCACACATCCGCATAATACCTTCATCTCACAAAACACAGTCTCATTATTTATACAGTACCTGTCTGGAAAAGAATATTGGAGATCGGAGTAAATAAGGCACACAGTGCGTGTCTAGAGGTGGGCAGCACATGAACATTTACTTTAAAATGCCTCTGTGGAGGACAGCTGCCAGGAAGGGAACTGAATCAGTAATGGCCTCCATAACAGGAAACCCATCCCTGATACCTGCCATTTACGCTGCGGAGCACAGATGCTGCTCGTAGCTTCTCAGTCTTTCTCTCGGTTTCTGCTCTCAACCAGCACAGATGTGTTTTTAAATTGTCCTTTAACATCAAGGACCTCATTGCATGATACTTGGAAGTATTCAATCCGGTTTTTGTCAGGTTAACCTTTAACAGTTACACGAACACAGATCAATTCAGAGGTTCATCTTTTTATAAATCGCGCTCGAGAGCATTCCGAAGAGCAGAACGTCTTCTGTTAACTGAGGTATCATTACAGTCTTTGAAACCAAAACAAAAAAATGGTAGGCATCCACTGTCATGTCCTCAACATTTACTCTTTTCATCTTGTGGCTTTTCCACCTTTGTTCAATCCAGATGAAAGAATGTCTCTCACTTTTTGTGCACAGAGCATTTAGACTTTGACATGTGTCAACACAGTATGTCACAGAGTTTCAAAGAACCAAACTTTACTTTAGACGCAGCACGACAACAACAAAAAGGGAACGACTATAATACATACTGTCTCAAATAAAATTACACTTCTACATAATGTTGACAATACCGCACATTACTCCGCGTTTGAATTTCCAAATAGTATCTGTTTTCAACGGTTTGAAGAGTGTGCAAAATATTGCATATGGCGTTCTTCCTCTAAAGCGTGACGAACACCACAGAACCCACTGAATAATTTGGTTGTATTATTTGCAAAGGACAGGCTCGTCTCCGTTCCCCTCGCTGAGGCTGCTGTTGAAGCCTCACTGGGATTTTATGCGGAGTGAAGCTCTTCATTGTGTGTCGTCTGCGTAGCCCTTTGGAAGGCTTTGATTTCAATTGTTCCTCATTAGTGCTTCTACTCGGCAGAAAACTGTGCTGGCTATGAAATATTCAACAGTTCCAATGTGAGTTGAAACGGCCTCTTCTGGATCAACAGCGAGCAGTTTTTCCTTTGGATCTAAACAAGTTTCGGGGCATATTTCCCTGTTTACTTGGGAGCATTCAAAGTCTGTGCGTTGTTTTGTTTTGGGTGATCTCATAAACCAAGCTGCTCTCTGAGGGTGCGAATCAGCCAAAGTGAATGCAAACTTCAATTTGTAATGGCATCAACACAACAAGAAAGCCAAGATCCCGCGTTGCTGTAAAATCTGATTGAGTCAAAGCTTTACACTAAAACCACAAATGTCTCATATCTGATCACAAATGTTTTCAGACGCAGAAGCTGCAGTGCCTAATATGGGAAAATAGGCTGTATATGATCTGAGGAAATAAAGACACACTTCCTTTTAAAGCAACGCATTAAGATTCAGATCGCGCCTTCATTGATTTATTCAAGGAAATATCCAACATACAACCAATACGTGCCAATCTGATACAGCCACGAAGAAAAAGAAGATAAGTGTATTAGAGTGCATTTCATTATTAATATAGGTCAATACATGGCATGTAAAGGGCCGAGAGAATTCATCCAAATGACATTTTCTTGATTTAAATTCCAAAAGTGGCTCTGTGTAAGCAGAATAATCTTGTATTGCCTAATATTAATGTTTTATTAGCTGCCTTGGCTTTGTTCTGACTCTGAATGGACATTATCATGTCATATGAAAAGAATCACTGCTAAGCCCAGAATGAAGTTAGTACCATTGGTATTCAGCTTGTTAAGCTCATATTCTCTTTTAAATCAGCCTTTAGATTCCGACGTTCCTTATTCCGGAAAGCCATTTTCATATTAATGAATAGAAGCTGTACCAAATAGCTGCAGATTGTATATTCAGTATGTATCTGGGGGGGGGGGGGGGGGGGCGTACATGCAAAAGAGCTTTTAGAATTAATCAGATTATATTATGGAGTTATCATATTCCACTCCAGGCGGTTATAGTAATTAAAGGTAGTATATGCTCATGCACTCTTGATAAAAAAAATAAGGCAGGAGTGAGGCTGAAATGCTGTAGGAGCACTTTCAAACTTCAAGCATACACTTACTGGAATGGAAGAGAAGAAGATGAAGAAGCTGACCACCAGCCACTTTAGCATAACCTTTTGAGGTTAATGCATCAGGAAATGCTCCCACTTCTATTCATATTTTTTTATATCAAACAAGTTTTGTAGAGCGCGACGAGAGCGAGATGTGAGGTTGCAACGTGTGCTTTGCTTCAGCTTTTTTTTTCTCTTCTTTAGCCTGGTTTTGTGATTCAAAATGTTGTTATTCAAATAGTTTTTAGACTGGTGTGATGTTGAAAGCATCCTCTTAAAAAGCTCCGCAGTGTCTTTTGTATGGGCTGTATATGACATAAATGCTTTCTGGGTCACAGGAGAGCAAACATCAGCTACTATTACAAATTGACAGCAACTCTGAGGTCTGAGAGTGTTGCTTGCAGGCGATACACAGGGCTGTAGCCACATTTTTATATACACTCTTTCAATACCACTTCCTCACAGGGTATTTTTGAAACAGCAACAAGGTTTATGCAACGAGAGCACTTTCGTTAACGTGGGGAAAAAAAAAATCATGGTTTCGTTTTAATTGTTAATAAAGTAAACGTGTCCTTTCTTGTTCATCAAATCGCTGTTACCTTTTTTAATATTTAAACAAGACCGTAATAATTCCCCATAAATATAATAAATAAATCCCCTTTCCGAGTGCAAAGTTAACACAACCCACAGTCACCATAGCCACATTTATGGGAAATATACCGTTATTTTCCTTTTCAAACATTTCCTCATTGTGTCGATAAAAACATTTTTTTAACCGAGGCGGCATCACGTTTTCCCTCAATGAATTTAATGTTGGATATTAGTAGTACATAAAATGTGAGGCATTATAAAGCGTTTTATAGTAATATCAAGTTAAATACACTATATACAGCATGTGCTGTCCATTTTTTATGTTAATAAATACATGTTAGTCACAAGCATGTGTCTGTGATTTTGAGTTATTCAGTAATTACTTGTATGAGCTAATATCTATAAGTAATTCTATAAGTAATGTTGTCCCTTATTTGTTCTACACTTGTTTTTCTTTACCCAGGATTTTTTTGCGTCCTGGTATGTTACCAGGTATTGTGGTATTGTAAAGCTCAAATATGTCCTGTGTGTATGCACGGCAGTCTAACGTGTACTCGTCGTCCAGTCGAGTGCATCCCCTTTAGGCGTTGTAAATATAATAAGCATACAAAGAGACACTTTTCCGGCCCAATTCCCACAGCAGCAGTAGAGAGTGCACTAACTCGGTCACATCACCGATCACGTCCTACATTTAAAGGCAGCCACACAAAGCTCCACTGGTCACCAATCTGTCCTCAGCACCTCCTGGCAATTAGGACTACAAGCCTGAGGGAACGCATGACAGACGTGAGACTCTGTGCTGCTAATAGGGTTCTGCTGACCACCAGCTCTTTTCATAGCATCTAAAGCGAAGCACACTTTGAGTCTCATCTCGCCATCTGCCCTCTGTCTCTTTCTCTCTCTCACACAGAGCCAGAAAGAGGTTGATATTATCAATGACTAAATGCTCAAATTATCTTCTTTTGTACAGATTGCAATAGAGGTTAACAACGTCTGACCTTTCAGTACGAAGTAATCATAAGGATGATATGTGGGAACAAGTCAATCAAAATGTGTGAACGCTAAAAAAAAGTGGTGACAGGAATATACTGTAGTGGGTCAAGACCTTTTTTCTTGTTTTACTCTTCCAAGTGTTATTATCTAAATATCTTGGTTTCCACTTCAGTACATCAAGGTCACCACCAGCTCACGGTCCATTTAAAACCTGTAAAAGATAGATGAAGGCTTTCAACACAAACACGGACAAATTGAACTGGAACACAATTATTGCTATAAAAAAAAAAAAAAAAAACTGCTCAAAGTGACACACCCTGAGGCATGAATAATTTACAGTACACACGGCACTTCAGAATCTGTCAGCGCGGTAGGGTCCCAAGCACAGTTGGATTCAACCCCCCTGGGCCCCTGGGTGTTAAATCTTAAATGGCCACCAGCCCACCCCACACCCTCCTCCTGCTGTGACGACGACAACACAAACACACATATTGTTAATACAATTTTATACGAGCTTACATGGTTCATGGCTTAGATGACTCCCGCAGACTAAGTTTATCCCCTGACTTGTCTTTGCACGCACATTGATGGTTCCCAGAGTATGAACCCTTGGTGCTCCGCTGACTTTTATAGTGTTATAGTTTTCAGTAAAATGTCTTAACAACTATTTGATTCTTCGCCATGAAATTGGACATACAGGCTTTCATGTATCATGCTTTACTTTGTGTCAAAAGTTAATGATGCCAAGCCCAGATGTTGACCCATTACACCTGCTTAGCATCAGCATGCCACGTAGCGAACGCGTTAATATGTTGACATTACCCTTTAGCTCAAAGCATTGCTTTAGAAGACCTTTAGTCCTGCTACTTTCTCCTACATACTGGGTCTAAAGTTTTCAGGACTATAATACAAGGTCACTCTCAAAGGTGTTCATGTCCTGCTGAAGTTGGACACATTTGTTGATAGTTGGGGGTCAGACATGCTCGAGCTTTCTTGCAATAATCATCAGTTTCAGTGCATTACAGTGTATAACAAGCTGTGCCCTTTGAGCAGTGCTTATTGCGTATGTCAGTAATGACAGCCATCAGAATGCAATGTAGAAAAGAAGCCGTATAGTTATTTATAGAAGTCCCTAAGTGGTGTACTTGCGAGTTGATCTGGCGGAAACGGACTTGTTCTGACAGCCTCTTAATATGGCAACACTCAGACATGAGGGAACGGACTGACCACGTAACAACAGGACCATGCTGCCAGCAAGAATTCCAACTCCCTTTTATCCTTTCCCTTCTTTCACTCTTAATGTCATTCTGCCTCCGGCTCTCGTTGTCATTTCTGACAATCTGTTGTTGTTCTACTTCTCGATCTGGTTCATAATTGTATTTATTTATTATGTGGGATGCATATGCACCAAACAGTACCAGAGGTTTTGTACAGTAGTGATTAATGTGTCATGATCAAGATATAAAAAAGAGAAAAGATTATTAGCAACACACATTGCACACTTTCTCTCTGCTTCCTTCTCGCCGTTTCTCCAGCGCTCTCCTTCGTTCAGACCCATAATGCGTCAAAATAGCGAATCAATCCAAAAACAATGTGTCCCTAGAGGGAATGCCTTGCCTTGTCTTTCAAGGCCACACAGTTATGATTGACATGCCAACACCATTCCCTCTCCCCGCAGACAGTGAATGACACATTGAGTGCAGAGAGACATTAATAAATAAAAAATTGGCCATCGTCACAATAAACATTTGCTGTGCGTACTTTTTTTTCTTTCACATTTACGATGCAGATTCGTCACATGAGCTCTCTCAGATCTGTTTCAACTTTTATTGGCCTCCCAGCAGTGGTTTGTATATATCAGCGATGCCTTGTGTGATGATTTGTTTCGACGTGAGACAGAATAGGCAGCCATACATAATGCAAACAGCCATACAATACATACTTTATTCTGCGTGACTGTTGCCTTATTCTGTCTTCCATCGTATTCTTGGCACGGTGTTAATATCTGAACCTCGCTGTCGCTGTTCGTACTTTAGCGTATCTGTGGTCGGCCATGCATGGGGCAACCCACTTCTTTTCTGTTGCAGGAGCCTCCAGATGAAATGTTGTCTAACACTATCAGGAACACATGCCAGAGTCGATGGGATTGGTTCACCGGGCAAACAACGCTTAATTTAAATTTCAAAGTACAGAAGGACCCTAATTTCTAAGCCACTATCTCCGTCTCAGTGGAGAGCGAGGAATTCATTTGGACAAAGTCTTCTGCAAAATAATAACGTTGTAAACATACAACCCTTGTTTCATGCGCAATGTTGACACGTGACGCTAGTGTAATTATTGTCTTTCAGTGTTTTTAATACATTTACAGATTCACGTTAACCGCTCAGAATGTTGAAAGCTCTCAGAGAATACATTAATGTACAATTTAATAATGTCTTACTAAAAAAATGTAAAAAAAAAACATTAGCAGCTGAATGTTTTCATTGTGTCCGGCGTAACATCTGAATGGAAATGAATTGCCACTCTTTGGTGGAAGAAAATGACCCACTAAAAATGAAAGCACGTGTAAGTGTTCATGAAGGAGGGGGAGGGAAAAGTGGAGGAGATAAGAGAACTACCTGACCTTTTCTATCTACATGTTGAAGCTAAAAACAATGACATGGATCCACAAGCACCGCTCATTATGAGTGATTAATATCTTTCATCACCACAAGGTCATGAGGGGTCTAATGAACAGCCTCCGTTGTTTGTCGTACCTGCCTTCATTTATCTCCTTCACATCGGGAAGTGACTCCCAACTTTGTTTGTTGGTAAAAGTTGAAACAAAAGAACATTCTGATCGCTGACGGTCACGTTTTTTGAAGGCTTCATCGACATTGTCTCTGTTTTAATTGTTTTGGCCTGTCAATTCAGTTTAGTTAACAGAGGCTGTAGAGGGTCAAAGGTCATGTTGGAATGATTTAAATCAATTACACTTACAGCTGATTATGTCCACAGGCAGTTTACTGGTGACCCATGAAATGAGATTTAGCATTTGACCTGCCTAATGAGCTAAGCTAATGTGTTCGACCATTCAGCTCAACGTGGTGGTGGAGATTTAGCACTTTCCCCTGTTGATCAGGGTTATACACGTGTTGGTGGAATATCTCTAATGAATGATTTTCCAAATAGTATATATCGGTAATTACGTCGCCACAAATCCGTGTTCGTTCCCCCTTTTGGGAAACGTGTTGACGCTCTCGACGTTCTGTATACATTTAAAGTAAACCTGGTTAGATGTTCAAGGTAAAGGTTCAGATTGCTTCTACGTTGCTGTGTATTGTTTATAACTTGTTTATTCTCTGCCACAGATAGAAAGGTATTTTTGACTTTCACCACCTGTTAGTTAGTCTGTATGCAGCATTGACACATCTTCTGCACATCTCCAGAAAAGCTTCACGAATGTTTCTTTCATTCCACTCCAAACCCTTCATAACTTATTCAGTGTTTTTGCTTTATTACTTTATTTTTTTTTTCTCCTTAAATATGTACTGTAGCGAAACAAACGGTTAGACAAACAAATGAGTCTCGGAGCTGCTGCTCTCTTATCCTCCGCAAACTTCACAAAGGAGCTCTTGTCAAAGGAATTTAGCCAGACACAGAGATGGGACTTGAGACAAAATGTAGTCTTTTATTCAAAAGCCAATAACTTCAGTTCTTTGTAGGGAGGGAGGTAGTTATCTTAAAGTAGATAATGCTTATTTTGTGCTCATCAATACTTGGCAAACCAGCAGCCCATTAAGTGGTGGAAAAATAGCACAATGATTAACTAAAACCTATACACAGCTTAAGATACCACTCCGTATGAAGTGCTTCTTTTTTTAAACCTTTTTCTTTCTCTTTATATGTATACCTTTCAAACAGCTCCCAAGGTTTCCCCCAGAATTAAAATTGTTCCTTTTTTTGGAATGGAGCAAAGGTGTATTATTGAATGTAAAAGGTGGGACTGAGTAAAAGAAACGTATATGGGCCCACAGTCAGTATTCACTTAAACAATGAAGTAGTAAGGGTGCCACTGAAAGTCTTGAAGGGTATAGCGCAGTGCATTTCAACTCGTGGTCATTAGACTTGCAAACAATGTGCTTGTTTATCATAATAGCCAAGGATGCCCCGGTCAGACAAGCTTGTTTATTTCTCCTTGTCTTTGGTTGAGTGTCCTTACTTGATAAATATCCCATTAACTCTTCTGTTCCACTTAGCAGTCTGGCCACGTGGGACTCCAGTTTGGCCACACGCGCACACACACACACACACACACACAGAGTTTGACATGCTCATGTTTGTCTAAATGTTCATGTCAACAGTCGCACACACAAATATCATTATAGATCTTTCTCCAGCTCTTAAACACACACTCACACACACACTCCCCTACACTATCCCCCAAAACCCCCCCCCCCCCCCCCCCACCAATGCCCTTTTGTTTGCTAAATAAGTGTAGAGAATATCAAAAAAGCACACAGTGTGCGTTCCACCCAGCGCCTCAGCGGTCATTTATCTTTCATTCTGCCCATGGTTAAGGGATAAGAGGAGAAATTAATTTAGTCTCCCTGTCACAAGAGCGCATCAAATTTGGCAGAACAGGCACGCTCAGCTTATTTATTGCGTCTTTCTTGGCTCCATTGTGTTTTCAAAGAAATAGGGGGATCCCTGTCAGGGAAAAAAAGATTAGAAACTTCATTCCTTCATTTACACCTTCCTGTCGGTTGTAAAAACGTGACACTTCATAAAGAATGATAATAAGGGTAAGCAAAACCGATGTCACAGCTGGCTAATTATATGGCAACATGGTCATAGATTTACTTGTTGCAATAAATGTCAGTTTTTGCATAAACTTTATGGGTGGTGGGTTTGACTTGACTTTGGTTGTTGGTGGGTGATTGTGACAAGGATGAGTGAGCGTCCTCTGCTCGCAAACTGTAAACTCTGTTGTTGTTTGTGGGCTAACACACACAAACAAGGCTGTTTCCATCAGGCTTCTGTGCTTGGAAAGAAAAATCAGCAAGAGCCGACTTGAGCATATTGCACAGCATTATGTAACAATAACAAAAAGACATAGGGGACGTATACTAAACGTGTGCAGCGGTGCCAGTGCATCTGTGTGTGTGTGTGTGTAGAAACAACAGCTGCTCATCTATCAATATCACCTGTGAGCACCACGCATTACATGGAAGCAAGATTACCACTGGGCAGGAGAACTAAAGCACCTGGCGTGTATTTCCCAGGAGAAATGACACGTGAAAGATAAAAAAAAACAAAAAAAAACAGGCAAATACAGATTCATTTAGCTGGTCAAATGTGTATCCTGAAATTACCCGTGATGATTTGTTATCCTATGGAGAGGTAGATATAAAAAACGATCATTCGAAGGTAAACCTTATCAAGATGCGCTCAAATGTAATCTTTTAAAAAATGAGATATTTCGTTTTTGGCAAGAATCTTCAGTAAATACAGTCGTTTGAAGGAGATGTTTTCACAGAAATACAAAATACATATTAGAGAGAGAGACTCTAGCTATAAGCAACTTATAATACATACTGTAATCAAAACTAATAATGGCAAAAAAAGGTTGAAAAAATATTTTAATCAAAGCAAATGTTTAAATAATAAAACAATCTTTTTTTTTTCTAATAATATAAATTGTGTGTTTTTATGAAGAAGAAAACACTATAGAAGACAATACAAAAGTAAAAGAATACCATTTAGAATTTTTAAAGGTCTATACTGACATTATTATTAGTTAGTCTGGAGCCTTGGATGAGGGGCTGTTCATTATTCTGCTGGCCTGGCCCACCACACACCCTTATTACCACTGTTTGACTATTGCTTATAATAATGCTTATTCAATCAATGTTACACTGAAGATATTTCCAGTCACTTATTGAGAACATAGTAAATGCACAGTATGAAGGCATATTAGCACCTTCACACTTACACTAGACAGAGTTTGAATGTGAGGTTTTAGCTGCTCAGCTGGGGTTACCTCAATTAAAATTTTAGCGCCAGTTAAATATTAAGCTCACTCTGTGGTTAAATATGGCCCTCAGAGGATTCTGTCCCATTCAAGATCTTTACACGTATCTTTAAATCTCCCTGAACTGCGTCACGTGCTTGTTCCAGAACAACCGGTATCAGTGTGCTGCCGTCATGCAAATGATATGATATTTTACAGGATTGGGCTTGAGCCCCGCTTGCTAAGAGGGTGCCACTTCAGAGGATCAGTCAGTATCACATACAGTAGTCTCTTTTCTCTTTTCACTCTTTTGTCAGTCTCTCTCATTGTAACACACGGGCGGACACAAATGTCCACATTATAAAAAGCAGTTTTATAGCTATTTATGTACTTCATATGGATATTCCAGAAAACATTTGCGCTTTGTGGCCTGCAGCGCTGCCTGATGTTTAACGAACAGTAAATGTTCTGCCCTGTTTAATCAATGGTAATCTTCCTTTTACTTTATGGAAGAATTCCTTGGCATCACATTACAGCATGTAATCAGTTAAAATGAAGGTGAATTACTAATAAGTCAATATTTACTGC
>CALSCE010010635.1:1436251-1490686 GCA_943593645.1 Bovichtus variegatus
AACGCATTATTCATGTGTCTACATGCAATACAGTATTACATACAGTGTAATATGTATTTATAATAAGGTTTCGACATCTGTACCCATGTTGCAATCCCTCACAAGCTTCTTTTCGAGCTGCGTGACTGAACACAGACATGTAGACTGAGAGATCAGTGAGTAAAGTCGACCTGTCTTACCTGACTGAAGCACCCTATAACACTTTTACAAGTAAACCAATCTTTTTTTTTAACCCACACACAGCTAAGGTTAAGATGTTTAAAATGTCAGAAACACACCTCCAGATAGCATCTCCTGCTGCTGCTCTGCACTTGAATCTTCCCACCGAAACCTTAGATCTGCTTTTATGTGCTCCCAATCAAGTTCAGTGCATGTGCAGGCGGAGAGAGTGAAAAGCAACAACTCCAACTACTACATTGTTCATTTTAATGAACCTGTTCTTAATACAGTGTTTGTCTTCTTTTCAGTCTCTTGTGAAAGTGTAAAAATAATCAACATTAATTACTGTTTATGAAACTATTAACTCATTTTCTCACTAATTTTGATCTTCGTGTGTGTTTTGATTTTCATGAGTTTAAACCTGAATGAAATGTTGTCCATACTTGTTCAACATACAGTATGGTTTTTGATGTAAGATGAACCCACTGCAATGTAAATAAAGCAATACATGCCCCATATAGTAGTAGTAGTACTAGTAGTACCGAGTTGTAGTAATGTAAGGATACAAAAAGGTTCAACATTAACCATGGCCTGTGGCCACCAGCTTATATCAGGTCTCTCTTGAGACTGAGACTGCATGTCTCAATGAGATTACCTGTCTAAATAAAGATTCAATAAAAAAAGAAGGTAGACTGTAAACTAAGAGATTTTGTGAGAACAAAGAGCTTGAGTTTTCAATTTAGATAAGTAATTATATATTTCATTCTGTTGCTCTCTTCATTCATTGAGGTGTCACAGTTACGGAAGGCTGAGTTGAGTTGCCCCACTTGGCCAGTGCTGGAAAATAATAGTATCTATCCCAACTAGTTGTCAACAAAAAAGCAATAAGCCCCAGAGTCTACAACATGAAACAATGAAAACGGTTTTAATTTTTCAGTTACAGACATTAAGTTAAAGTGGATGTTTTCCTTGCTTGTCTAAAAGTGTTGTGCAACAGCATGATTGATAACCTTAGACTCCCTCTGGCAAACGCACCTGAACCACAAATGTCTGCTCTGCTCCAGTGGCCCGACGGCTCCTTTCGTTTCCTCTCTTCCAGCGAGTGAGCCAAAAACTGGAGACAATAGGTTTAATGGGATTATAAAGGGCATCAGAGGAGTTTCCATGGATCACAACGCTCAGAACAAATCCACAGGGAGAATACCAAACGAGACAGTCAACATGGTTAGATAGGCCTCTCCTTCCTGTAACAATATGCTGACCGTCCATCTTGTGTGGTTGGAGTGAGCAGCCTCGGGGCCCTGGGGACCTGCGTGGAGGGTCAGGAAGAGGGTCTCGGTCGATGTTCTGGGGCCCTGAACTGAAAACCCAATTATCCCAGCATTTCAGTCAGGCTTAATTAGGCTTGTCTGATGTTCAGCGGATTCATTATGTTTCTAATTAAGTCCCTATCAGCCCCATAGAAATAATGTCTTTATGGTACATCAAAACCAAGCTGCACTCTGCTGACATGATTGCAAAACTATCCTGTGGCAATCTTCCTGAGTGGGTGGTCACATGGAGGTTTTTGCCTCCTTCAAGAGAGGCTTTGGAGCAGAGGTGGTCGTCTCGTGGGCCACTGTGGACAGAATGTGGTGGATTAAGATGGACCACTATCTTTGTAACCGGGAGAAGGAGGTGTTTTAAGAGCAGGACTGATGTTCATTTTCTAGCTCTGTTTCATCTCAAACCATGGCTTCTAATCTAAAACACAAGAATTACATAGGCTTATGTTGGGAAATGTTTCTATATTGACTTGCAGCATTTCGATTTTCATCTTACCTGATATATGGGTTTAATGCTTTGTATTATAGTTATACTGTAGAAGTGGTCATTCTCATGTTTTTATGCAGGACAAAATACTCAAACACTGTGCACAACAAAGCTTAAGTCTTAACACATAGATTGTACATTTTACAACACGTTATTTGACTTATTTCACGTTTGTTTTGCAACGTAACAGGAGGAAGGTGGAAACATTGACAGGGAGAGATTACTGAGAGTCCATAAATCCTTCAGAATGGATTGACTGCAAGTGATCGATTTGAGAACCTCTTAAAATGTGATACTTAACACAAACGTAAGGCCTGGGTTAATTCAAGGACAAACTAAAAATAAGATGGCTCGCAAAGTCATTGTGACCTTGAGAAAAGGTTTCCAACCTCCTGTTGTTCTCTTCAAAGAAGAGCATTCATACGCAAATGCATTCATACCACAATGGGAGGTGCATCTCGGCAAAGATACCGGTAAACACACACACACACACACACACACACACACTGCGAAACATGTCACATCCATTCAGACAAAGTGGCAATGCTAGTGGAGCTTTTGGCCTTTATCTACTTTATGAATTCATGTGCCACTCAAGAGAAAACAAAAAGAGAGTGCTTTGATTTCGTTTAAGGCTACGGCCACAAGCCAAACACAAGTTCTGGATGAGGAGCGACTAACTGCTGGTGATTTAAATATCTCAGAGGATGAGGCTTATGCTCCAGGGAGTGAGTGGAGAGAACATGTGGAAAACATTTGGATGGCAAACAGAGGGATGCGACATGTACAGTAGCAGCCGGTGGGGAAAAAAAATAATTTGAAAACCAGCAACCATGTAGTAGAGTCAACAAATGATGAGAAAACAGACACTGTGGGTGGGGGGGTGGGGGTCTTTTATTTTCTCACTTTCCTTGTTTATTTTGGACAACAGTTGGATTCTGCATGCATACATTTGAATGTGGTTTTTTCGAGTTGCGTAAAAGCCTTTTTTCTAACTCTAAGCTACTGTATAGCCAGCGAACAATGGACTGAATGTCAGAGAGACAAATGCTGCAAAGCCGCTTTGGTCGGGCAGAGGTCTATGTTTTGTTCTTTTGTGTCTCTTAAGTAAGTCCATGTCTCTGTTGCAATGACAACTTGATTGCAGTGCAGTACAGCTCGCCCTCATGAACCCTGTGGATTCTGCGGTGGTAGTGGGCCACGATTTTCTTTTTTTTTTTTGTGAAAAGCAAAAAAAAAAAAAAAAAAAACTGCATTTTTCGCTGGGAATCAAATTGGTATGTTCTCTGTTGTAAATTGAGTTATTATCGGCAGCCTATCAGTGAGTTGGGATACTTTACATTATTTCCAACAACCTTTCTCTCAGAAGCCGGACTTGTGTACTGGTGAAAACTGCCTGCCACTTTAAAAGGGAACTAAAGGGGCTGATGTGATTGGCAATTACTGAAGTCTAACTCCACAATGTTTTCCTCACCGAAGTTAATACACTTGCAGCCCATGTTTGCTTGCTCCCAGCCTTACCTACTGTAAGTAGATTGCTGTATTCTGTTGTGTAGAGCATTTTGGAGTCACCCAATGTACCAGAGAAAAATCAATATCAATATGGCTCTTGTGATAGTGACCAGTATTCCAAGCAGGTTTCTAACGATAGGACCTTTTTTTTTTTTTTTATCTTTTTTTTTTTTCATCAATGGCACATAATTATGACAGAAATCAAAGAAATGTAACGCCCAGTGTGCTTTGTGGTAGAATATATTATTCAATCACAGTATTATTGATCCCCTGTGAATTTATGAAATGGTTTTCTTTATATCATCAGTTTCCTGTTCATGATCATTTGAGCAGCTCAAGTGATAAATTGCTCTCCAGAATGGCTGGCAGAGGAATTATGTGTCAGTGTTTACATGTGAACATTCATTCATATTTATAGATAACTGAAAAAGAGCCCCGGCAAAAAAAAAAAAAAAAAAATGTGATCAGCCTACAGTAAAAATATTCTATGCGTAGTCTGTCATGATGATTGACAGGGTCTGTCGCACTTGAAGGCAATAGATCACTCAAGAGTCCTGCTTTGCATTCAGTAAGAAGAGTCACTATGCCTTTAATTGTAAATCTTTCTTGCAAGGCACTTAGCTTTCTGTGTGTGTGTGTGTGTGTGTGTGTGTGTGTGTGTGTAGCTGGCGGGATTTTATTTTACCGTCCAGTGGAGCAGAAATATTGCAGCCAGTTTGAGAGCCTTGCTGCTGGGAGACATTTAGAGGAGCAGCGCAGGTTTCTCTTGGGGAAAATAAGCACTGGGAAGCAGGTGATTGCCTGGATAGCCCTAAACTGTACTTTGTTTGTCCCAGAAAGATGCTTTCTTCCTCAGTGACAGTGCTTGGTAGATAGATGGATTAACAACAAGCTAATTCTGTGTTGTGTATACTTGCTTCACCCACAAAAGGATCCTTTGCATATCAATTACTCACCCCGGATAACCTTGAATTCTTGAAGAACGTTGCTTTCAAAAACAGAGAAAATTCTTGATGAATTGAAGTAAATGGGGGCCGTGTTTAACAACGGCCAAACTACATGGAAACGTTCACAAACTCTCCCACAACTCGTGCAGTATAATCCAAGTCTTTCCCCACACAAGCATTCACACCTTACCTTACCATTTAAAACGCCTCCGCATAAACCGTTATCGCACAGACGAGTAGTGCGCCGGCGCAGGCGTGAGACTGCTGAAGTAGTGAACACACGACTGGATAAATGGGACTTGGATTATACTGCACGAGTTGTGTGAGAGTTTTTTTTGCTTATTTGTAAACACGGCCCCCATTTGCTTTAATTCATCAAGACTTTTCTCCGTTTTTTTGATTCTTCGTTCACCGTGGAGGTATGCGTGAAAACGTTTTTCACAAATTCAAGGTAACATGGGCCATTTTGGGGGCGAAGTACATGCATACAAGCCAAGGCACCACGACGGTGAGACAGACCCGAGCGATAACCACCTCCTTTAGCTGACAGCAAATATCTGACATCACTCTCGGTGGTTGTGAGAGTAATTTGGAAGTGGGAAAAAAAAAAAGAAGTGAAACCTAGATTGTTGTTGGTGTTCGAAACAAAAAAGGACGCGCCGTAAGTTTATATGAAGTAGCACGTGGCGCTGACTGCTTAATAGTCCAGAGGCAGTGAGTGAGAGCAGCTGTGTTATTTTTCATCTTTTTGACAGAGGGCTCGACATTTGTTTTTCGAGACAGTGTTTTGAGCTGTCAGTGTCAATATTCACTATACACTGGAGAGCGCTGTCAGAGTGATTGAGTGGCTTGTCAGACGGAGTCACAGTTTTGATAGATAATTTTGATTGAATTACTCCAAACTGCAATCAATAATGATTACGGATTTCTTGACAAGCAAATAGTTTCTGATTTACACATGAATATCGATTTAGAGAGCAATTTATTATTTGATATGTCTCAAAAACACACTGTCGGAGCTCTAGGCCTAATATTTGAATGAAAACTGCTTATGATATTGTAAAAAACTAATTGTTTTGCTCTTTTTCTCACTGAATAATGTATTTGATTGTGTCTGGTATTTTAGAGGAGCAGGACATAATGCAAAGTACACCTTATTAACCATAATTGTAATTTTAGCGAGTGGATGATTGCATATTCTGAATGTCAACAATGTGGTTGCAGTGTTGATGGTTTTATATTAAACAAATACGGATTACATCAATTTGTAGAATGTAACACTTAACGTAAGGCTGAATCTTGTGAATACTGACTCAAGATCAACACTCTCTGACTTCTGCTTTGCATTTAGATGACAATCACTGGAAAAAAACAAAAATCGTTTTTTCCTTTGATCAACAATGCCTTCGTGACAGCTTTAACCAAAAAGTTACTTGTGATGTCGACTCACTCCTCAAGGTTGGACCGCACTTCTTGCAAAAATCTAGTTTGTGTCAAGATGAATATCCAGCTTTCTTCTGTGTTGACTAAAAAATACAAAAACAAGTGGCTTGCCTGGATTCTTGGGTAAAGTTGGATTTCTGGCAAACAACATGATTTTCTATTTTTTAATAATCAGTTGCTGTTTTAATTAGCTGGCAAAAGTCCTAATAACTTTATAAGCACACACGGTAGGCTTGAAAAATGATGCACAATCTATAACAAAACAAACATGTAAATGTTTATGTTTTTATTAAGCATTTTACCTCAAAGCAAACTTTATACAGTGTGTTTGTATATACAGTATATATAAATATACATATATATGCATACACACACACACATATATATATATATATATATATTTATACATGTGCATAGACATTTATATATGTATATATATTTATATGTGTATATATATATATATATATATTTATACATGTGCATACACATTTTTATATATATGTATATACTGTATATATGTATATGTATATATACTTATTTTTTTAATCTTTCACTTTCTGCTACAATAATAAAGGCTTTACTAACTTATTTGTATCTGTCTTAGCTTGTGTATTTAGGATGGCAGACTTCAACAAAAACATTTAATCAGGTGTTTCTCCTTGTACTGACATTTATTTTTCATGTAGGATTCAGATAATCCCAAGGATTATCTGCTCCTGGTGATGTAATGATGCTTTCAAAGCTCACAACAAAATAAATCTTATAGATGGATGCCTGCAAAAGGTTTGTTTGAGGATGTTTTTGATTGTGAGCTATGGTTTGCATGCTCAGTGTCATTGCTACATCTATTGTGGCCCCACAGTAAGAACAAGGTCATGCAACCATATTGAGATGTACGATCTCCAGTAAAACCACAGTTATGTTTTTAGTTGAAAAGCATAGTCATTTCTTTTCAGCATGTCCCCAGCCCACATTGGCTATTTGTTACAACCTTTCAATTATTCCAAGAAAATCTTCTTTCTCATTTTTTTCGGCGCAGAAACCTGCCAGCCATGTGTTGCATTTGACGTGAAAGAAACAAATTACATTTTCTTGGTACTGAACACAGTTGTTCCCCATCTTACACAAGCATTTAACAAATCACAATCACATTTTAGTGGCCTCTGAAAGTGGTCCTTGCCAAGTGATGGTTTTTCAATAACAGCAATGTTACACTTCAGCCTTGCCACACTTGTCGGTATTGATTGCTGTAATGGTGAGGGACAAAAATACATTTTCATTTCTTAGAAACCTTTGTTTTGTAGAAAAAATGGATCTAAATATGCAGGTTCTGACAACAAAATTAGAATTAACTATGGAGATTGGAGACATTATATTATAATTCTTACACGTCCTCTTAAAAAGGCTTAAATACCCTCCACACAAACATATATCTGACTTCATGAAAAAAATACTTGAAAAATGCTACCACTATTAGAGTAGTATTAACTAAAAGCACTGAAATATTGACTTGGTGAAACATTGAAAATGTTGCCCTACACATCGCATCCTTAAACCGCTTCCTGATACAAATGGTGACTTACTTTCTGGCAGGTATGACAGTGACGGGAGAAACTGAGACTCATTAAACAAACACAGCTGCCTTTTACTCCAGAAATCTTGAAAACAAACCATGTGCCATTTAATTTTACACTTCATTTAGCAAGCTAAGCAGATAAACCATTATTGCCTGGTGGCAGAGGACTCGCGGGCCTGTGAATACAACATTGCTTCGTATGGTGACAGAATTAGCACAGCTAAGTGGTTCACACTCCAAAGGTCAGGAGCTTGCGGTGATTGAATATTAGCTTGTGTAGCACAAATTAAATCAATTACCTTCGTGCTTCATGAAGGGAGAAGAGAATACAGAGGAAGGAGAAGACAAGTAAATCTGATGGAAAGGGACAGTCGCTGTGGAAGATCAGAAGACCGACTGTCCCTTTCCATCAGATTTACTTGTCTTTTGTCCCAAATCACTGGTCATTTCCTGTTGTTTCCACTGTAAATCCACATCCACAATACTGTGTTCTTACCTTGGCCTCATTACACACAAATACACCTTTCCCATAAGAGTTTTAACAAGAACCTAAAAAAGTTTGCGTCATGCTGGTTCGCATTGCCCTTTTCTTGTGCTAACACGTGTCCTCTCCACTCACTGCCAGTCCGCTCCAAGGCCTTTATACCTCTCGAATCAGAGTAGTGATTTTTTTACTCTTGATGCTGCTGTATCTGAGGTAAAGCTGGATTTACACTCATAGGTCAAGGTGTTATGGAGTCTACACGAGGAGGCTCAGTAGCTCTGCCAAAGGTCCTGCTGGAGTTGATGTGTAACTTCATCCACTCTGCACGATTACTTTGAATTAATGCACGACACGGACTGCTAAGTATGTCACATCCAGTGGCGCTACAGCGATTTACAGTAAAGTCCAAATGCAGTTCCCGTTGCTATGTTTATAATCAAAGCAGCATAACTTTTATCACATGCCAAGAATAAAACTGCATTAAATGGAGATGCAAATGTTCATTATGGGTGACTATTTCATCCACCAGCAGCAGTTGGGCTTTGCACACTTCGATGGAGATCCAAATGATCATTTTTATGCTCGACTACAATGAAACCAGAACATTAGAAATTGTTCAGGCAAAACAAACAAAATGTAATGTGACATGGCGCTCAGTTATAACGATTGCATGGTCTGTCAGTTAAACCAGTAAAGCTCCTTCTGCAGATCACAGCCAATCTCTTTTATTACATACTGTAGAGCAGGGGAACATGAATATGTTGTTGGTTATTGTTCTGCTGATTTGTTGAATCTAGAGCTGCAATTAACAAAATGATTTTCATTGTCGATTAATCTTTTGATTATTTCATTTAATTTTTTGTTCAATAAACTGTCGTAAGATAGTGAAAATGGCACCACAGCCCGAGAAGATACTATCAAATGTCCGGTTTTGTCTCACCAACAGTCCAAGGATATTCAGTTTACTCTCGTATATGGCAAAGAAAAGCATCAAATTCTCATATGTGAGAAGCTGGAAACCGAAAAAGCTTCTTTTCTGTGTTTTTCTCCTGTTCCTCGCTCATTCACAGGTGGGGTTGAGGGATCGCGGGGGCCTGCTTTGGTCGTTTGATAAATTGATCAACAATGATTGTGATTGGTGGTTCGCTGTGCATGCAGAGCCTGCATGTCCCTCACTGGCAGCACACTGTGTATCCAAGAAACCTTGAATTGGACTAAATGATGTTCTATCAGATCAAGATCAAGATCTTTTCTTGTAGATTAGTCATGGCAAATGTTTTTCTTTTGTATCAAGCGGCAAAAAAGTTGTAGAATGACGTGTTATTTTGCTTTACTTGACTACTGCACGTGCGATACTGATTTTGAAACGATATATCGTGCAGCCCTACTTAAAACCTCTTTCTGGTTGATGGTGATGGTTGACTAACAGTGCCAGGCCACAGAAAGGTCATTCACAATACAGCACAGTTATCAGAGGGAACATTTAGCTTCACCTAAATGTATATTAGTTCACATCGTATCTGTCACTCCATCCTCCACAGATGTCACACTCTGCACAGTGTTTCATTTTATTCTATTGCATATGACAAACATTACTTACGTGCAGTGTCCTCCTACACATCTTTCACATTATTGTGGACCAAAAAAAAAAAAGGAGTTTTCATGAAACTACAACTGAACGGCTTTCACCATCACATCATCTCTTCTTCGCTATTTCTCTTGACTGCACAACGCTGTTGACGGACTGATAGGATTTTTCACGTGTCCTACGTGAAAAAAAATGCATTTACCATCTTATCTTGGCTGAATGGCGTTTATCTCAAGCCAGGTGACGTAAAGGTGTTGTAAATGACTAAAAACTCCATATTCTATGCTCCATGTAGAAACCACAATATCTCCTGATCCTCGTACATGCGTATCAATCTGTATAACTGAGCGTATATATAGCAGTCACACACATTTTCAAGACAGGATTACTTAATCTCACTTTCACCAATGTTTTTAGCCTTCTTGATGAACTCGTGTTAAGACTTTTACTATTGCACCTACTGTAACTGTGTCAGTTGTAACGTCACAGTTTTTCACTATATGACTACATCTATTCCTGTTATGTGAGCTTCCGTTGAGCCAGACGTGTTGTTTTAAAGACTGAAGGGCTACATTCAAATATGGACGCCTCCCAGGGAATGTTTAGGTTGTCAAAGGAGCCACCATGCTGAGCTGCGGCACCAACGGAGATGCTGAGGTGGCCAAATATAGCGCCTCCACAGGAACTCCATCCTTTCCAGCTTTCAAATCCAAGGAAGTGCATCCCATTTTAATTGCTTCCTGAAACCTTTTATAGCAATGGTTTATTAAAGTGAATATTTATGAAAGACATTTTTCATCACGATGAACTGAAATACGGGTACATTTGTGTACTGTAGATATTTAATTTTTTTTTTTTTAGATGTAAAAAAAAAAAAAAAAAAAAGAAAAGCTTTTAAGAGACCTTTATGTTCTGTGACTGAACACACAGCTATGCTGCCATGGTTACATCTCATCAACCCCATAATGTGACCTGTCACTTTTCCTCTCGCCTTACTCCAATAGGCAACAAATTGCTTGTATATTAAATATATTTCTGTTTAAATAGGTTAATATCTGTATCATAAATTGCCAGTATTCTCCTGTGGTTGTTCGGAGCTGTAGTGCAGGACTCCTCTGTTCGCTCTCACGCCTGGTGACTTAGCTCTCTTTACCTGCAGGGGAAGGAGAAGTGGCAAGTGTGGATAGTCTGACAGATCTGATTTGTCAAGCCATTACCCTGGGTATGTGCTCCGATGGCTTCGCCAAGCAACGCTACTCAATGAAATAAATACGCATTAGCCCACGTCTGCATCAGCCCACAACCTTTCTCTGATCGTTCATCGCATTCTTGAAGCGTGTGCAACTTTCTCTCCGTCAAAATAGGCACAGGGGGAAAGCTCTGCTCAAAAACTGCAGAAGGATGACGTTGGGGAGGGTGAGGGGTGGGTGGTTTAGGTGTGGGGGGGGGGGAGAAAAAGTGCAAAACAGTTGAACTGTGATAAAAGCATTAGTGTCTTCAATAGGGTGTAAAAAACGTGTGCATGCGTGGAAGGTGGGAACGCCATGGATGAGAGAGCAGGAAACACAGGGCTGAATCAGTCACAGAGAAGCTGAGTGTCAGAGGCAACAAATGAACCACAACTCAATCTTATTTTGGTGAATCATCCAAATCCCATATAGCACATATAAAACAATATAGCGATACATATTAGATTTGTGCAATTCTCTACTGACAACCCTTCAAAACGTTTCATTTTGAGACAGCGGCCACAGCGAGACTCGCTGACATGAGCTGCTGTACCGTGGACTATGTAAACTTCGAGCTCCATGTTCACTCAGACAGAAAAATGGAATGAATGCAGAGACTTGTGACTGTTCTTCATGTGGCCGAGCACTGTGAAACCACTTCTTTGGTTTGGCCACAGAGTAGTGACACATGTCAAGGGGCTTTGTGCTGCGTGAAGATGAAAAATGGCATAACAGAATCTGCATGTTCATTTTTTTTAGGATGCAGACGGTGTGTCTGGTCATTTTAGTACATGTTTTTTATATTTTATAAATGTACGTAAGTTTCTAAAAAGTTAAGGTAATTTTTTTTGAAACAGTACATTAGGTTTTGAATCCGTATATTTTTTTGTGCATGTGACTTTAATTTCTCGTGTCTGCTTGTATGCACGAGCGAGTGTATGTTTAGACTTTTAAGGGGCCTAATGAGAGCCTTGAGTATCTGGGGTTGTGTGGGTGGCAGGTTGGTGCTGTTTGTGAGACGTGCAGTCACAAGTCTGTGTTGACTTGATGTGTGTTTGAGGTCAAGCTGTGGAATTCAGACGAGTGGGTGTGTGTGGTCAGCTGTGGTTAAAAAACGTGGATTTCCCCCTCCATGGTTTTAGCCGAACCGGGGTTGCTCAGAAACCACTGTGACTGTTGTTGGACGCTGGCCACTGTAAAGGGAAAGAAAAAGAAAAAGCTCTGACAGTACATGAGCAAGTCACTGTTTCCTTCATTTCCTGTGTAGGTTGCATGGAAGAAGAGGCGCAATCATTCCAACTCCATTACACTTGAACGCAACATTATTTCCACATTATATTTGAGGAATGAGTTGTCACGTTTAACAATAGTTTTTTTTAGTGCTGAGTGACAAGAAGCTTGTGTGTCGGCTTATGAAATCAAGAGCAAGACAACGCTTTTAAGTTTGTGGGTCAGGAAATCAATGACAATAAACCGGTGAGATTGTGATGTACTACCTGACTGATTGCTGGCATTTCCACCCCACACTCAGTAACGCTCCCTGACCGGCTGTCACAGCTGGGCCTTCAGAACACGGAGGCCTAAATGTCACAGCGCCTTCTTTTCTACAGAGGTGAGACCACAGGGCACCCTAAGTGCTGGTGTACCCACTCAATATCCAACATTTAATGCTTTTAGAGGAGAGAGCGGACGGTGAAATAATATGAATTAAAGCATTTCAAATGTGAAACTTTGAAAGTGACATACTCCATAAAAGCATTTTACTTAAACACATGACCAGGTGTCACACAGCTTCCCTATGTTGCTCGTATTCCTCATAATGTGATGCAATTTGCTACACACATTAATGTTGCCCTCAGGCTGAATTGCAATCCATTTGGTGATCCTCTAACTTCTCTAATCTAAGATGGTGAAAATGGTACACATGATGCTTGCTTAACATCAGCGTGTTAGAACTGTCATCGTTAGCATGCTGATGTTAGCGCTTAGCTCAACATTTGGGGTTCAGTGTGTTGTGCAAGGACATGAGGATCCAGGCATCCCCCGCCCTCCTGAGCCACACGTGTGGTTGATTTTCATTTCACTGTAAAATCTTTAGCAATATTGTTGCACCCAATGCACATATGGAGGATAAACAACACTGCTAAATTTGTTTCAAGTACACCTCTTAAAGTGTAAAATGTATTTTAATTATCTCGAAAGTAAAGTAAAGTAGTTTGTTTGAGAAAAACAGGAAGATGAACAAGCTCCCAAGTGGCAAGTAGCTCACACTTAAGTGTAGCTGTGGGATGTCGGGGGAAAAAAGTCACTAAAACATCGACTTTATTAAGCCATATCAGAGTCATTTTGTTTTTATAATGGGATTTCTTTCTTCAAAGTAAAACATATTGTACTACTATAAAAAAAAGTATGGAAGGACAAAACCTTTACCCACTGCGAAGGTTCTCATGCATATTTTAGAAGTGAGTTTGTTATCTGTAACTGGTGTGGTCTGTAGCTACCGGACAAGGACACGTTATCAATAGATAACAAAAGTGGCATTATCACACAGTATCGCATATAATATTTACAATCTTTCATGAAGCTCTGCTGACACCGTGAACTCCAAAAGCCCTTTTAGACGGATCATAGACATGTTCATGTACAGTATGAGGTGTATGTGCACAGAAAACTTTTCCATCATTCCCACTCCCACAATGACTGAGTAATTGATTTGGATTGGACCGTAGGTGTATTTGCACGAGATACTAAGATGCGGTGAATAAGGGCTGGGCAATAATGGGAATCTGAGAGTACAGACAGTGAAACGACCGAAATGATGGAGGAAATTAGGGGAGTAACGGAGACGGAGCTCAGTGTGGAGGTGTGGAAAGAGAGTGAGAGAGTACATGAGCCTGATAGAGTAAATAGAAAGCATCCCAGAGAGAAGAGACAGACCGAGTGTTGGAAGAGCGCAGATGGTGGGGTAATACTGTTCCGCTCTCATTACTTCTCCTTCCCCGACATTATTGTTTGGGAAATGGATATTACAGAGGACATAATAGCCTCTATCGTCAATTTTTCCCTCTATAATTCCCTTGGTTCTGCTCCTTCAAAGGCGGATGAAATGCTTACCGGATGAGAAGAGAGTCAGCACTGTAGAGAAGAGACCTACTCCGCTGGCATGGACAGCATGCAGCTTATTTCAGCCAGCCTTGGTGCAATGCATAGGAAATCAATAGAGTAGTCTAAAAATCCACGAGGGGTAAAACGCTTCCAATAAGCTCCCATCTGGTCGTATTCTTTACCAGGCTGTTCGGTGCCATAAATATAAATCATACAGTGCTCCAGAAGTCATCAGTCACAGGAGTTTTTTTTTTTTTTTTTTTCTTAATTTAAGGGCAAGAGAAGCCATTTGTGTTTGGATCACAGAACTTTATCTTAGCTGCATCATGAATATCCTGCAACCCATGTACTGTTTCTTTGCATATCCATAATTCTAACAAGCATTCTTTTTTGAAACAATAAGTCCAACAATGGACAATCTTCTAAACGCTGTGCATGGCTCTGCGAAGACTACCAGACCTCCTCCTCCTCCCTCAACAGTCCAATAAATATGTATAGTACAACCGCAATGAGTTTTTGAGGGAGGATGATAGGCTTGGTAAATTCTTTCATCAGCAGATTGGTGCGAACAGAATAGCGCTGCAGGCCTAATTGGAATAATTTAACTGCTGACTTTGAAGTGTAAAATACGTGTGCTAGAGAAGAGGTTCCAGAAAGGTCAGTGCTAGAGGCGCTACACGTCGCTGCTTTGAGCCGTACAATGGCACCGAGAGATGATATCATTATTTTTTATTTCTCTTTGATTACCAACGCAGGTGGTGGCAAAGGCCTGTGCATTTTAACCACTGATATTCACATGAAACTATTTATGCTCGCTTTCTTTGTTTGTTTTTAGAAAGAAAACTCTTCGCGATTCAATCTATTGATATCCGACGTTCTGCTGTCGTGCCCAGTGCCATGGTCACATATTGTTACCTTTTTATTGACGTGTACATCTAATTGTATCTACACTGTGTTATGGTAATCGCATCAAGACTTTATCTGACCTTTACAACTTTGAACTGAGACGTGTTGATGCTAAATAAGATTTGCAAGCACACGCTCTGATGTGCAAATGTCTTCTGAGAAATGTAAATGTATACCCCGGGCGCCACTCCATTTTCATCTTCACCGTACTCAGTTATGGCGGTCGTCTTGTTGGGGATGAGTAGATCCTCTTCGCGAAACATGCATTAACAGGACGGCATGAGGAGACCAAAGCAACTCGGTGGTAGTTGGTAGTGGGTCGGATTTAAGGTGCCATATTCCCAGATCTTGAACTGTAAAAGTGCATGGGAAATGAAAGATGACGTTATTTTGGCTACAGTTTCTGAATTATATGCGCCCAGGTTGAAATACATGTCACACAACACAGTTGCAAATATCTGATCGAACACATCTTAACATAGTGTGCAATCTATGCAATGTTAGCACAGGTTTAAAAATACAGGATTCGTTGTAATTTAGAAATTTAGATTTTATCTCCATACTTCAGTATAGTCATTATGAACATAAATCCATCCAACATACTGTGCATTGAATGATACACTGCACCGGGACCATTCATATTACTATTTTACACTACTTAAATTATAATAAATTAATACTAATTGATGAATAACTTTTTTAGACTTTCCCCCGGCAGCTTTTCAGTAGCTACTGATTATAACATTGTTTCACATTAACAGCGTTGGCACTTCCTCTGCATATTTTCATGTATGACATCATCTGAAGCAACTTTGACTTGTGAGAAACAATTTCCTTGTGAGATTATTGGAAATACTCTCCCTGTGACAGGCTTCACCAGAAATCTTTAAGTGGCTTGTCATTCTATCAGTATATAGACTGTATATATATATATATTTATTTGATGCACAAACATCAGTTGTGTGAGAACTATCTGGGCAAGAAAGAAAATAATGTCATAAAACACACAAATAAACAACAAACAAAAGAAAATAGGATATATACTATATGTGTATGAATATTTTGTGCGAGGCTGAATGGAATTGCACTGCAAATAGCAACAAACCACAGTAGAGTAGATGCATAAGTTGATGCAGGCGGCCGGTACAAATCCCCATGTGTGCTTTCAAGAAGCCAATTCCACACTGTCCTTCAGAAGGCATTGAAATGCTGGACACACTGTGTTGGAGATTCTCAAAGTGTTGTGTTGCGTATCTGCAATATTGCTAGAAAAAGAAGGCTGAATGCCATTCGTCAGAGACCCTTTCTCACCAGTGCAATCTACATTTGACTGACACTTATTTGCCCCAATTATTTGTTCACTTGGTTTACAGAGATTTTAAAGTCTTTGTTGTCTGCTGTTCACCAGCTGTACAGTCTGCGTTTTTTTGCAAGAGGCTGCTGTGAACTTCTGTGTGGTTATGGAAAGTGTTGACATCACCAGTGATGTTTCAGCTGAGGTTATGTTTGTTTTTATTTGTGTTCCCGGGTTGGGATGTACAGCGGTGGGAGCTGTGCTGGAGGAGATGCAGCTGGAGTTCTGACTCACAGACTCAAAGTGTCTGGACTTAAAGTGCATTATGTAGGTGATGATGTTCACGTATATTCACAAATATCATACCTTATATTTCAAACCGCTTTGGTTGTGAAGGAAACATGTTCTCAAGAGTATGACTCATGCGTTTCTAAGCATTACAGTTTCTCCTTTCTTGTTATTTCCTGCGCAGACTAGAGGAAAACATATTTTTGAACAGCGACTACTGGTGAATATAAATCAAGGTTAGTTATTAATGCAGGGCTCAAATCCCAAAAGTTTACTCAGTGATCATCCGATAAATGATCAGCGATGTATGTGTGGTGGTGTGTCTGTGTGACAAAGGCAGCGATGGATGTTTGTCATGAAATATGTGGTCACAGTAAATACTTGGACCCGCTATCGAATCCGTACAACTTCTTCAGCCTCCTACATCATTATATTAAAATTGAGGCTGAATCATCACCTGTTTATTGTCCTTGATGGTGATAAATAAACATTACTGAACACTAAATAAGTAAGCTGATGATGAAGTAGTCATTACAAACTTCCTCTGAATACATCTATTCAAGGCTTTGCTGGTATATTTTGTGCTGCGTGCAACATTTTGGTTTTACTGATCACAACAATTACCATATTTTAAAGCTGATTACGCCTGATTTAACACTGCCAACAAGCTAACATTGAGGCAAAAAATATGTTTTTCCTAAATTAAGAATTTCTCCAACCATGCTGAAATAGAATCAGTTGTTTACGATGCACATCAACAATACTGTTTTTTTTTTTTTCTAAAGAGGATTATTATTCATTGTGTTGGGATTCAAAAGTTCAGCTTTTCATTAAGATCCCCTTGATTTAGATTGGCTTCAGTTGAAATTGCTCTAGCACTTCATACTTGTGTACTCTTTTTGTTAGCAGGAGAAAAATAATGTGAAGAATAATCTGCAGACATTTTTTTTTTTTCTATTCATACAAAGTTCTCTAGCCTTGAGGTGTTGAGCAACTTTATGTAGGGGCAATACAAAGTGATGATTGGACTTTTCACCTGAACACATAAAAAAAAACATATCAAAACAAGCCTCCGTGAGAAGTAAACTCCATCATAAATGTTGGACTAGGGTTATTCAATTTCATATCAAATGCTTATGAGATGCAGATGCAGTGAATCAAGTTGTCACTGCTGCATTTGTTTTACAGCAGGGAGATAAAAAAAAAAAGAAAAAAAAAAAAGCGTCTTCCACTTATGATGTGGTAAAAACATTGGCTCTGTTGACATCTGATTTAATACTGGTAATAAAAGATATAAGGTATGTCTGGGTCTCAGCTTCAGAAACACATTTTGTAAAGTCATGACAGACCCAGACAAGACACACACACACACCCACACACACACACACACACACACAGAGTCGTAAAATCCCACCATTTAGCCTGATCACACTGTCTGTCAGACGGCTCCTTGGATGGGAGCTGTTTTATCTGTCTGACATTTGCAATGACTTTTAGCGGGAAATGTTCTCTGACGCTCAATGGCTGACAAATATCAGCGGATTTTTGCCGAAATGAGCTCATCTAAAAATATTTACCATTTAGGGAATGTGTCTGTACTCAGAAGACAGCCAGCTTTTCTACTCTATCTGCTTGAAGACACTGTTTGTCTTCCCAGAGCAGCGACACTAAAGTGATGAGCGCAACTGTCAAATAGATATCATGAGTTTTGATTGAAAGTTATGATGGTAAGACTTCATCTCTGCTGGATTTCCCTTGGATTACTTTTCGAGCTTTTGAAAAAGAAAGAAAATGGAGCACTGCATGGCAATTTGACCAATTGTGTCCACTCCACCACAGTCCCTTGTAGCCATATTTTGTGTCAGTATTTTTTAGCATCAACCCCTCACATAAAGTTATCTTTGGCATCAATCAAAATCACTATAACAATTTTTGTTCTTTTCTTCATTTTCTGTTTCCCTCCCTCCTCGGTTTCATCAGCCAACCTGTCAGTCATGTATCAATCCGTTCAATAATTCAGAACTATATTTTTCTTTCTTCATCTGATAGGGAGACACACATTTGGTGCTGCGGAAACTGTGTAGACCCGAGACTGGGCCGTGAAATTGGAGTTCCAGGCAGGCATTAACCTGGCTGGGTATATACATATTAATATGCTCATTATATACGTGGAGGGATACGTGGTCTGTGGGCAACAGTGACATTCAAAAGGACACAATGCAAAGACACCAGTGTTTGCACTGGGAAATATGTTGCGAGTGTATGCACAAAGGTCTTTGCCCTTAGCCCAACACATATACGTTCCCTAGGTCAGAATATGCTCGTAATATGACACATTAAGGAGCTCTTATGTTCTCAGCAATGTTTTTACCATAGGTTAAATGTTCAATGTATGTTTCCCAGGGTCAATATGTTAAAGCACCTACAACTTATATCCTACTGATATCATACTGCTCCCTCAAATTTGCGGGAAAGACAGTTTTTTTTTTATTTGAGACATTAAGAGCTAACAATTGTTTTAATTAATAATCTATTAATTCTGGATCAATCGTTTGTTCTATTAAATATCAGAAAATAATGAAAAACGTTCATCCCAGTTTCAGTTTCTCAAAGTCCAAGGTGATGCCTTTAAATGTCTAGTTTTGTCCAAAGATATTCAGTTTAATATGATACAAAACAGAAAAAAGCGGGAAATCTCCATATTTTCTGTCGTTCGACTTAACGATCAGTCGACTAAACTTTGCTGCTCTATTACACGTTGATATCTCTCGGATATATCTTCCCAGTGGCTGCATTTATTATTAACCCTTTAAACTGCATTTGAAACGCTAAGATAGCTCAATCCCTTACAATAAGGACTCTGGTAACATAAGGAATAATCAGCCCAACACACACACACACGCACATGACCCAGTCCACTCTCATACACCCATGCTCATTTTCACAATTTTTCCAATAATTCCCTCAACAGAAGGTTTAGGACGGCATTATTAATCATGTGCAGCTTCCGAAAAAAAAAAAAAAAAAAAGCCAGCCAAACAACCCGGGGAAACAAACTGTAGCTTGTTTACGCAGAAAATTAGTTCTCTGTCATGCACATCTTGTTTAAGAATTAAATAAATTAGCCTGGGGTAAAGACATATCCATGGTGCGTGTTCGACCTTGTTCTCTGGCTGGCTGTACAGGGTCTATATTAGGTTAGGCCAAAAACAAAATGAATGTGCAGCATCACCAAAGGATAGGAATGGTTCAGAGGACACAGTGAAGGGTATAAAGGGGTACGGCAGAATAAAACAAACGACAATCAAACACAATAGCTGTTTTATTCATCATCTCACATTTCTTAAGATGCCGTTCTTGTGCTGCTTGTGTTGATCCTTGAGGGTTATCAATATGGATTTGTTTTTCAGAGTAGCATATCATACACACCATTGCAGCCTGTGGTAATGTACTAATCAATGAATCTTTTTTGTTTCTGTAGTTTCACTTCTGTTATCAGCTGCCGCTTCATCACAGTCAATGATTTTTCGTTTTGACTTAAGGTTTGACCATACCTGCGCTCGGCAAGGGGCGCCTGTTGTTTTTGAGTCCCACAGCAAAGAATTATGGGAGTTTTTTTGGTTAAAGAGCACTTAGTTCACCCATGCTTTAATTCCCCTATCATGAAACACCACTCATTGTGTGGCAGGGTTATATAAGTACACACTGAAGGCTCTTGGATTAGCATAATGACCAGCTGCAGACTTTAAAAGCTGTAATCAAGTTCCTCAATGAATCCATAAATGCTAATTAGACTCATTGAAGACGTGTTCAAAAAAGAAAAAAAAAAAAACACATTTTAATGCACCTTCCAGCAGAGTTAAAGTCTAGAGTGGAGCTGAGAAAATGAATCTGAGGAGGCCAAGCACTTACTGACATTGCATTTGCTTCTTTATCAAGAAAGCATTACTCTGCAAAATGTTACGGAATACTCTTGTGATTGAGTCAGTCCATCCATCCATCTCCGCTTCTATTCTTAGGGCAGACACAAACACTTTTTTTTTTTTTTTTTTTTTACAGCCCCGACTCATTGTCCAGTCTATCACATTAACTCCCAGCGAACTGGAGAAACATTCGTACAGCTCACTCAGCTTTGTGCCAGAGGCGATAGGATAGGAGGGACACTGCTGGTGAATAAAGGCGTTTAGGGCCACGTTCGTGTAGGGCAAGCACAGAGGATGGCGGTGGGTGGAGGGCAATTCCCATTTTGTCAGCAAGTCGCATAAAGTTAATTTGATATACATTATACTGCATTAGTGACCTTTGTACATGAAATATGTATGATATGCAGCAATGTATAAAATGTAGAATATATCCATTATGAATAGCCTATATATCATGTCAAAATAATATAGTGCTGCGGGTGATAACAGTTTGCTGCTCTACTGCCTCGTAGCCATTTCTGCGAGCATATTTTGACCTTTACAGTTACACAAACAAAAGGCTGTAATACATACATTGCATTTATTATTTTAAAAAAAAAAGAGATGAAGACATATGATTCTCTCAACATTATTGTGCACTTAAGTGGCCATAATAGTGAGGTAGCTTCAACAGAGTTTGTTTACAGGTTGTATCATGTGTTTTTTTATTTTTATTTTTGCTGCACATTTAAGAAGAAACTGAGTTCTCTTGCTCAATTACTCAGAACATTTGTAGAAAAACAAAAGGAGAAGGGAAATGCGTTCAGCACTAATCACATGCCTGCCAGCTGTGTATGTCTTGGAGAATTAAAATGTAACAATGAGTGATCACCAAGAATAACTGTGTTCCAATCAATTTAAGTTAAATACATTTTCAAAAATATTTCTCCCTGATTTTCGCTCTTCCTCCCAGCTTTAGTCTACTACGCTACTATTTTCACAACTAAGTGACTGATTAGAAGTTAAGCTATAGTATTATTTCAACTCCACACGTTACCATTTTTTAAAATGTATTTCTTGTTTTAACCTTAGGCTACATTAATCCATACATGTCAACAAAAATGTATATATTGTTTTTTTAATTCTATTTTGAATGTAATTGGAGGTGCTAGGGGGAAAAAGAAAACAATGTGCAGCAGCTGAACTTCTGGTCAGAGCAGAGCACACCTGTAGCACAGTGGATTAGGAGTAAAACTGTGTGTTGCTGGGTAATAATCTGTTTTCATTGCCTTTTATAAAGCTTACTCATTGCCATATTTATGAAGAATTGACACAACAGCAACATAGCACGCTGAGGGCAGATGGTTCGATTAGCTTAACATGTTGCTGTGCTCCTATGATAACTGTAATATAATGTAAACATACAATATGCCAAACAAAAGTTGGCATGGCATATTTTGACAATTTGAGGAAGGCAAACATTAGCCAGGCCTTGATATTTACTGAACAGAAGAACAAATGTCAAGAGAGAGTGAGCTGAAAATAGAGCCCTTTATCTGATTACGCATTTGAAATCAGAAAATCAATTCTACACCACTGCCCTTGATAGTTTAAATGTATTTAAGATTCATTATTTATTTATTAATACAATCATTTATTTGTTTTTTTCAGAATTTTTTTTAAAAAGCTAACAATATAATAAAAGACAAAAAAAAAAAAAAACCGCAATGTGGAAAAATGGATTGTAAAAATACCAGATCCAGTGCAAACCCTCTATAAAGTTATAATCTTCTAAAACTGTGATTTTTTTTTCACAAAATATTACAACTTTATTTTCAAAATCTCAGAATTGTTTCCCCCTAACTTTAAATTAGACATAGCAATGTAACAATTAAAAATATGAATATTTCAGCTTTTTCTTGCATTTTCTCTCCATTTTTTTTCCTCACTTACTGTTTTTCTGCAAAAAATATATTCAAAAGAAGCTTTAACAAGTCTAAAGGTGTTTTTTATGTAAACGTCACAAAACACAAATGCTATAGCTGTAACTATATTGTCATTGAAAAATGTGTGACAGAAAGAAATAACATTTTCAATCAATCCCAGCGACATGAGATGGGAAAGGAATTTACCTCATCTGTCACATAAACAATACACACCAGATATATCACTTAGTTTATTGTTGGCAACAGCAGCAACACAACAGCAAGAAAACACGGAGAGACAATCCTATCTCCGCTGCGTTCGTTAGAAACTGAACGCTTTGACTCATCACTTCCTGTCATATTGATGTAACATTATAAGTGTATCTTGGGGTGGAATTTTCCTTTAAAACCAGGACACATGTCATGATTTTCATCATGTTTAAACAAACAGATTGACATAATCTGACGTGATTACATTTCTTTGAGGACACCCATTATGCAAATAAGCCGTCATACAGTAATTCCTTAAGTTGGCAGTGTCATACTTAAGCTGATTATATCAAAATCATTCTGTCTGTTTGAGTTGCATGTTAATTTGGTGAAACCGAGCTCATTTTGTCTGTTGCCATTGTGATATACAAGCATGAATATGCATGAAGGACGGTTTAATACAGTAATTTCTTCTGACGGTGCACTAATGCCTGTCAGTGGCAATGCTGAGAACCGATATTGATGAGATACGTTTAAACAGCCCTCCCAACCCCAGCACTTACAGGCCTGAAGATCTTCAATAATGAATATTTCATCTGAGCATACAACACAAACATTCGTCCCCAGCTTAGGCATGAAGCAGTCAACATTTTCTAAAAAGGCTCAAAGAGACGGCATGCAATGGGTCCTTACAAACCTTTAAGACTACTTGGCACATGCACACACACACACACACATACCAAACACACGCCCTTGTATTGGCTGCCCTGAGCTGCCCCCTGACTAAAACCACTTGTTTACCCAGTGATCCCATGTCGACGTCCAGACCACAGCGACCTGGGAGCAGGGTGACTTTCCGCGGCCTTGCCTGCGCTGTAGCCACTGTCACTGGCTGAATATCAAGGTTGTCCGGGTTCACAACCAGCAAGAGACGAGAACCCAAACACTGTAGGAGGGAGAGTGAAACATGCAGGGACACAAGACGTTGTTGACAGCACAAATCACATGCGAAGAACCACATCTGTAACTGCGGTTCTCCCAAAAAGCATTGCTCTATTATTTCTGATGAATTATACATTAATGTTATTTACAGGTGCGCTATAGTATCATCTCTTGGGAGATGTTGTTTTGTTGTCCTCTAATGCTTTTCTTTTTTATTAAGCGTGTATAATAATGCATAATATTTCGGCGAGTTAGCACAAGGTTTTGTGTATATTTCTTGAGAGTAAGGTGGAAGATCGATGAACTGATGGTGCATGGAGAACTGCAGAGCAGAGCCCTGACATGGCGACCTCAAATATCTATCGACAGTAGCCCGAGGTGACGAGGACGAGTCACGAGTCACGAGTCACGAGGAAATAAATTGATCATACTCAAACTCAAGCCTAATTGGTCGGTATCGGAAAAAAGCTGGAGGACGTTGCCAAGATCGTGTGGGTCAGCTGTAAAATGTGGATAAAAGGAGGAATTATTTACAATAAACATTGTGACAAACTATTCAATTCTATACGTCAATCCGGAGATCTGCATCAGGAAATGTCAGCAAACAATATAGTGCCAAAACGCTGGGTGGTAATTGACACAAACACTGAAAAGAGCCTCGAATCTATTGCTGCATTATAGTGTTCAACATCCTCCCGAACATTGAGACGTAAACAGGATTCACACCTGGCACACTGCAGCCTCGTCATCACCAGGGACAGGGCTCACCTCAGACATAAATGGGCAATTATTCTAATGCAATTAAACAGGACTTGCCTCTTAAAATCAATACCAATCATTTCCTCTAATCACAGGAAACGTGTCATCAAGGTCCAGCCGCGGTGTCGCGCCTGTAATTAAGTCTCGTCGTGTTTATGAAAACAGGCCGCTCGCTCCCCACTCCTTAACCTCATCCTTCCTCGGCAGCATCCAGTGCTGTCTAATTATGGGCTTCCAGGATGAAAAGTCATGGCCAAACACAACATATCCCTCAAGCAGGGGCCATCGCACACACACACACGCACACACACACACGCACGCACACACACACACACACACACACAGACAGACACACGCTGGCACTATAATGAGAAGAGAAATGTCTGCCTGTTGCTCACTTGAGGAGCTCAGCTCTGTGCGCATGTGTTTTCTTATATTTGTGTGTCTGCCATGTCTTTTTATGTCTCAATGTTTGGAAGCATAGCCAACGCCCTGCAATGACCTATGTGTCAACAAGCGAGTGGGAGCAGAGCGGTAACAGGATGTGGCCCATGAGGGATCAGCAACAGGACTAGAGCCTTGCCAAACTCTTGTGTAACAAACAGCCTGTTAATGCGGCCACAGCCAAGAGGAGGAAGTGAGGGCCAGTGGCTGCCCTGTTGCAGACATACCCCGCACCTACGATGAAATCAGTGGAGAGGATTGCCACATCCTCGTAGCAGCCAGGCTTTCTGGTGACCCGCAACATGTCGCGCTAACCTGGCACCTTATCTCAACAGGAGCATAGTGCACAAAGTACCTTTACAAATACAGTGTGTAACATACAGTGGTATAAACAGGTGTGTGTGTTGTTTTTACAATAGAGGATGGTGTTTGTTGGTCTGGCCAGGTTGCTGTGTAATTCGGCATGGTTATTCATGGTTCCCAGCAAATATTAGCTATACGTTTGACGAGTGAGGTTAAAGCTAATAACTGAATGGTCCTGGTCCCCAGAGGAGGAAACCTAATGATTCTGGTGACCCACTCACCATGTTTACCCCCCAAAAGTCCAAAGTTTCCCTTTTGTCCCTGAGAAAAATTGCATTTGAAAAGCCAGAATATGTTGAAATGTGTTATGCATTCCTTTAGCCCCAGCTTCATGCTCAACACGTTGTGTCTCTACTACAGGTTTTGTTCTGTCCATCAGATGTGTGTTGCGGTCTACTTTGTTTGTCTATTTTTCAAGCTGAATGTGTGGTTTTGATTTTTCCTAAACTGTAATGGTGGCTGGATTTCAATGTTTTTTCTATCATCGTGGTAACAATAATAACCGCTTGGTTAAGGTCATGGTAAGGTCATGGTTAAAAGAAACCAAAGTTGGCAGTTGGTTGGAAATGGGACACTAACAGCAGATATGTGTCAAAGCCTTACGTTTCGTTGGCCCTAACATCCCTACGCAGACTTTGTTGCTCTATAATCATAGTCACCTGACTCCCTATTTTTCTCCCGATGGACAAGAGATACATTATTACCTGTTGATTTATGACTGATTCTGTTGTTTTTCTCTGCTTAGGATGGGAGACGCCAGTAAAGTATACAAAGTGTATACTTTACTGTAACTAGCACAGTTACCTTATGACCTCATTGACCTTTGATTAGACCCACACTCTCTGGAACTGCACACTGTATACTGCACTGATCCATAAATTAACCATATCCCAAATGGACATTGATTTAGCATCGATTTGCTTATTGGACATACGGAGCAATTAATCATTTTATACCGTGTGCTGGATTTTATTTCCAACAGCATGCAAAACCAGGGCAGGAACACTGCGATTCTAAGACTTGTGTCTGGCAAGCCGAAGGCAATATTCAAAGCATGTATTATTGAAAGTGACACCTCACTAACATTATCATCATTATTCACTCATGCACATTATTTTTGTTTGGGTGAGCAGTTTTCCAGCTTCAGCCCTGCTGGAGGAGATACAGCCTATGATCTCCCTCTGAGGCATCACATTCTGACATCCAGAGAGCTAATATGACAGCATATTACCACTGCAACCCAGCTTACCAATAACCTTGCTGAAATATAAGAGTCTGTTCTGCTACAGTGAGTGGTCACAGAGCTGTCCCTTCTCACTGCTGAGTATTGTTGTCATAGCTTTGGACAAGGTGCTTATTTAACCTTCCGAGCTACTGAATGTGATCCTCAGCAATTGTTATTTCCATGTTAACAATATACATTGTGATTGAGGAGCTGGAGGTGCAGCAATAATAAATCACTTCCCCCTGTGTCCTCAAGTGCAAAGTCATTAAAACAGGTTTCTGTGATAAGCGTAATGACCAATAAGTCAAATGGAAATTAAAAACATATTCTTTTCACCTTGTGTTCGATATCCGTTTGCAAGCTGCTTAATTGAGGGCACAGGGTGTCTGCTGCTAAAATCACCAGCCCCATGTTGTACGGGACCACTGTCACACACATACATGCGTGCACACACACACACACACACACACACACACACAAACTAAACCATATACATGTGAGGAACTAGAGAAGATCAAATCTGACCCCTGACACACAGCCGGATAGATTGACTCCGGCTTATCTCTCTGGCGAACCAACAGAAGATTCACGGCCCACTCAGCCATTATTCTGCTCCTCTTCCAGCATTAGTATCTGATGTCAAAAGAGGAAAGACGACGCTTTACTTCGTAAGTAGTCAGGTATCAGGTGCAACAATTAGATCTTCAGTCAAGACACTACATCATCAACATGTAATCAATAAGCTCCTGGGAGGCACACTGGATGTTGGATTTCTAACAATCAGTAGGTGCTATTTCATGAAAAGCAATGTAACGGAGTCATTGTAGAGTTTCTCTTGTACAACTTCTCTTTAGTCAATATCTAATCCACGTCAGCCGGGAAAAGGGTAACATATATTCAACAGCTCATAGTCTTGCAGACAGTGCTACAGTATATCTTCACGGCAAGATCATTAACACTGACTTACACCTCACACAGTATGTTTTTGGTCAAATAATTCCCAGTGGCCAATATGAGATTCCACTGTGAACCGGTCCTGAACTGGAACGAATGCGGAAACGAAACAACAACAAAGACGTCACCGCGGCGCGCTGTAGTACGGAAGTAAACACTGAGGCCACTAAAGACAGCGTTCACGGTTTCATTTATTAGCTGACGTGCAGTGGAAGCCGGCAAGATTGCGAGCAGATGACGCGATCCCTCATGTTTTGCTTGTACAGAAGTGTGAGATCTACCACCTCACTGTCCCTCCACATGCTGCCTCCACTGCTGCTGTCTTCCCTGTTCGTGTTCACCGAGTTGCTCCCGCCAGCGCGGAATTCTGACGAATGTCCATCTAGTGTGACGTAAAAGTCGCATGAATTACTATATGACTGTTCGGACTGACGTCGCATTGGGGAAAAAAAATCTGACCTGTACCTGTTTTAGGTGAGCAGGACATTAGCGAGAGAAAATGTCGTGTTACTGAGAGGTCCCAGGTGCTCCATGCACTATAGCCAATATGTTTGTCTCAGGTGTGTAGGCTGTTTAGCTGTCCTTAAAGTTGAGTGGCTTAGTGGAGAAAACCCCTTAAGGCATTTTGAAGGCATGGGCATAAATCACAAACGGAGGCTACAACGGAGAAGAGGGTCTATTCTTTTGATTTATCGTGTGTGCCCAAATGACATTGTATTGTTAAGTGTACTATACTTGTAGAAGGAAATGTTGAATCCAGAGCAAAAATATTTTTTTTAAAAAAGGTCTCTCAGTGTGGAAGCACTCCATAGAGTGAAAGGTAGACTTTAGATGTTTTCCCTTCGTTGCGCTTTTGGTATCTTTTGCTCTTAAGCAATCTCTCAGCAGGGTCGGTAAACATGAGTGCGGCTCACTTATGTCAAGTTAAATCATTTATTTTTCTCCACCGTTCGGGGAGATATTGGAACATATCCCAGCATTCCCTTGGAGAAGGTGGCACAAAGTCACCAGTCTATCGCATGGCTAACACACGGACATTAACGCTCACATTTACACCTGCAGGCGGTTTTAATCCTCAGTTTAGTTTAGTCAGTTTACTTAGTTGCAGTTCAGACTGGAAGGAAACAGAGTGACACAAAAGAGAAACCAACTCCACATAGAAAACTGTGACTGGCATTTATGTCTTTGCATATACAGTAAAATGACAACGTTTTCATCATCCATCATCCCGGAAAGTGAGCTCATTTGATATTGATAGTCACCTCAGAGTAAAAGGAAAAGGCAGACATCTATCATCTGGCCTTGATAGTGGTGTGAAGTGGGACCTTGAGTGACAACAAGGTGTCAACTACGTTGTCAGCATTTGATGGACAGACGGGAGTTCACCACCTGAGCACTCTGAAGATAGATGGGCCCGCTGCTGTAACACTTGTCATGTCTCTTTTAGGAATAGTCCATTCATACACACCAAATCACACAAAGCACATACAACCATCCCCTCTGTGCCTTAACTTCCAAGGTCATACCCTACCACCCCCTGATTTAAAATCCCCTAGCTCAAAATGTACTCTTTGAGTCTTTGAGATAAAGAGATCAACTCCGCGGGACCTCTGTCGTCTCATTATTCTAATTCTGTGTCGTGCTGTGATTGGCACGGGTTTCAAATGAAATACTAACACAGTCCACGTGTCTGAGTGACGCTTTAAATTGCAATTCGCATTACACATATAAAAATAAAAAGTATGGCCTGTAACATCAATGCGTTCAGCACTTTTCGTTTGACATTATTGTACAGTAATTGAAACTGAAATCACGTAATAATGTCAAATGTAAAGTCACTAATTTAATTTGCCCCACGTACACACACACACACACACACACACTAAGACGGTTTCTCTGGCAGAGGTTGACACGTGAAGATAAACAAGTCATTTTTTTAGGGTCAGAAAAAAGAAAAAAAGTGTAGAAATGCAGACACCTACAGTCAGCAGTGGGCCATTTTCACACTTGCATGTCCCCAAAGAAGTCCATTTTTAGCTTGCTCTCAGACGAGAGAATAAATGTGTCATTACTCAACACCCTCCCTCACACGCGTTTCTTCTCTCTCCCTCTCTGTCACTAGTTCTGACTCGCACGGCCACACCCTCCTTTATTTTACCACGCTAGCGGCGCCCGATGACCGAACCATTTGTCAAAACAACATTTTTATTGCTATTACTCGCTCGCATTATTCTCCAATTATAACTTCTAAACTTGTGACATTTGTGCAGCCATTTATGCCTCATCTTGAAATTAACTGTGAACAAATCATCAGGCTCATAAAACTGCCTAACAGGGCTTGATGTGACTAAGCTTATGGCCTTTTATGGAATGCAGCAATAAAAATGGATATATAGGTTTTGTTTTTTTTTATTATTGCTCTCCAGGGAAAGATATTGTGAATGTTTGATTCATTGGAATCAGAAATAAGCATTCGACTTGATCTGGTGCTAAAGTTATCAGTCTACTTGGTATTGTATGACCTTGATTCATGGAGACTACTTTGACATTGGTGAGGTCTGGAAGCTGAACTTTACAAAGTCTGCTTCCAACCTGAGGAACAGACGAGCCCTGGGGTCAAACATTCAGACGCACAGGCAGACACAAACATATTCCTCAGTGGATTCCGATGGGCCAAGCATTGATTTGTTTTTATCCGTAGTTTTACCTCGTGTGCTTCTCGCTCTCCTCCCGTCCCGTCTTATTTTAAACACAAGGTGAATCATCTGATACCCAAGGCTAATCAAAATGGTATGAAACCAGCCGCAGCTATGAAATGCAGAAAGACTTTGGGTCCCTTTGTAGCTGAACTGCTCCATCTTTAGTCACTTCCCCTTCCTTAGGTCAAAGGTTACCAGAGGAAATAAATTTGATTCAGAGAAATTGCCCTGGGAACGAAGCTCTGAAACCAAGAAATATGGTATATGTAACTTTAAAGAACTATTGCCATATTATTAACTTGAGTTGAGATCTAAAATATGTTTTAAAGGCTTAAAAAAAAGATGAGTTTCATTATTATAAACAACAAAACAGATCATGTGAAAAACTAATAAACTAATAAACTAATAAGCAAATGTCTTATCAAAACATGTCACATTTTCTAAACTGTCTTGTTTTAAATCAATGTATTTATCACTGTAAAGCTTATAACAGAAGAAGTGCATTCTCATATCTGCCATTAGTGGATTATTGCTATAGTCAATGTGTAATGTATTTTTTAAATCTTACTTATGTATTGGCTTCCTGTGTAGACTAATGTCACAAGGGCTCAGATGCGATGGTGAGATGGTTTTTTATGTATGCTATACCTAAATGTTGATTTTTTTAAATTTTATTTTTCATGAAAAAATCATTAGAAAATACATACATCAAAGACAAAAATAAAAGAGCGTGTTTATTCTTTGCAGCAGGTTGTGACTTATAAGAGCCGATACAGAGTGGCCTCACTTATTCCTCCTGAATGTACCAACCTGTTATTTCTATTTCTCTCCTGATGTTTCATAAAATGTCAAAATAGTTACGGCTCATCCCGGAGCACTTTAAACTTTTAAATGAATTTGACTCCATGGCGTGAATTCCCAGAAAAATAGATGTCGTTGCCTTCGTCAGGCCCAGTGGACAAATTAGATGCATATTACTTTTTTTTTTTTTGTTACCTTCTTGACATTATGAATCCATTATCATTTCGATGAAATTGGCGTGCAATCTGAATCTCTCAATTTTCCTTTCCACAATTGCTTTTAATTGCTTTGTTGCCAAGAGCGTACATTATACAGTTCCTTCATAATCAACTCATTTGGCTATTTTATCTCAGTCACTGTTTGCACAAAAATTGGTGAGAACAAAACCTCTTTTATAAAAGTACTTTTTAAACATTAAGTTCTGGACAGTTGCAACACAGATCACAGGTTTGGAGAGGAGACAAGTGCTTCTAACACAATACTACAAATATGCTTCATCGGCTGTCTGGACCTCTTCTGTGCATGCTTATAGGCTCAGACTGCTCCCACAATAAAATGTACAAAATCCCCTCATATGTGGTTAGCCTTTTATTTTTACTCTTTGAACCGAAGCAAATTATATAATTCATGAAATACCTTTTTAGTTTCAGTGGATTCCGACGTGTCTGCGTGTGCCAATTTGTTTTAGTTTGGAGCACAAGATGAATTGGGACAGCAGGCTCGCCTTTGGGAGAACAATTTGTTTGCTTGTAAGCTTTAAGATCCTGTTTTATTTAGATGCACAAATCTGGCAGTGGCATGAACTCCAACTCAGTGCCTCTGGGAGGAGGGGCAGAAGCCAAGTGAAGCTCTTCCAATCGGGCTCACTTAGTAAGCCACACACACAAGCCAAAAGAATATGTATAATTTGTTCATTTTATTACTTTGTGATTCCGCTGAGCTGAAGACATTTCAAAGTTTCACGTCTAATATTGTTTACCCCATCTGCTATGTGTCAAAACGGTTAGATTGTCAGAGTGTGTTTGTATATTTTTTTTCTGGAAGTCAAAAGGCCTGCAATCAGCTGCTGGAATGAACTCCATGGCACTTAAAATGTTATTCATTCAATCCTGCAAAGTCTCAGACAAATGTAGTCCATCCCCAGCTATAAGTGCCGGCTGCAGTAATTGCTCTCAGTGTTTTGTCCCCATGCAGTTTACAGTAAATGAAAGATGTGTTTCACTTTATCAGCAAATACAAATAAATAGCCTCTGAGAAGGCAGATAGGTGTGTTTTGACTGCAGAACATCCACGGAGGAGGTTTGTGGCCGATAAATAACCTGATTATAAACACTTTGATTGAAATTAAATTAATGTCTAAAATAAAGTTTACGTGGACAACATGAGCCAGGGTTCCATAATACACACATTTAAAACACAAATATAAACAAAGAAATATGTTATTGATATTGACACATAATCTTCTGACACACAGTGACAGGCAACATGCTTCACATAGATCTATATATATATATATATATATATATATATATAGCCTATGTTTTGTGCTCTCAGCTCTCATCAATCTGTAGATATTTACAGGAAACAAGCAGAGACAAGCCAACTGTAGATATTATATGTGCCTGGTCAGTAAAGACCCAAATATTATCATTAGGAGCCTGTGGAGACCAAACCAGAGATAAAAGATGACTGAATATTTAATCTAACATACGTATAACTCCATTTAGCTCTGAGTCTCCTCAATGCATAACAGTTTTAATACCAACTAGCAGTCTAAGTTTCAGAGTTGGCATATTATATGTATATATATCAGTATATATATATATATCAGAATATAAATCAGTATGAATATATATATATACATATATCAGTATATATATATATATATATATATACATGTATCAGTATATATACATATATATATATATATATATATATATACATATATCAGTATATATACAGTATATGCTGCTTTTCTCATGCAAATGGAATGCATTTGGGCAAACAAATGATCAAGGGTCACAAACACAGGAGCAAACATGTCTGAGCCTACAATGGTGGTGGTGGTGGTGTTCTAGTGATTAGATTGCGAGTTTAACACCAGAGCTGCCACCATTGTGCCACTGAGCAAGGGCACGTAACCCCTAGTTGCTCCAGGGGCACTGTGACTGTAGTTAGTTCACTGTAAGCCGCCTGTGTGTACGGTTAGTGTGTGTATGGGTGTGAGAAGGAGGCCACAATCACACACATCTGGCCCTTTCTCTGTAATTCTGCTATACATCAGCTACTTCTTGGGAGCTTAATATAGATTCTAACAGTCGTTTATCAAAGTCTGTGCGTGTGTGTGTGTGTGTGTGCGTGCGTGCGTGTAGCGCCAGAATGTTTCATTTTTGCCTCAAGAAACAGACTTTTTGTGATTTTCGATGATTCTTGGTTTTGTTGGTGACCACTTGGCTCATCCTAAAGGACCCATCAGGCCTCCCAGAGATCATTTTTAGGAAAAAATAAATAAAAAACACTGGCTTTTTGAGCACTTTGAATAATAGCGTACAGTAGCTATACACACACACTGTCCTTCAGATCATGCATTACATAGCCAGCATTGTGTTTCAGGTTGTGCCAACGCCCTCTGGCTGCGTACAGGGGAGTTGCAGCCTCAAACGGTTTCAGACCACAGCTTTTCCTCACTGAAGCTCGCCTTTCATGTCACTAGTGCTACAGTAGGACTTGTCTGTGCAGACGCAGCCAACCTCTTCCTCATGACGCCACCGAGGCTGGGCTCAGAGGGCTCCGATCATAATATTTAACACACCCACCTTGGATGAACACTTGGAAGGAAGACAGGGCGGTGTAAAGGGGGGTTACAAATGACGAGCAGGATCCCTGCACCTGCCAGCCCACTCTCTGATTTGACTTCAACGAAGCTCGCAGGAGCGGGACAGCATCCAAGGATCTCAGCGGATCACCTGTTATTTTAATGGGATTTTCACTTTTTTTTTTTTTTGTTCTCCTCCTCCCAATTATCTTTAATACAAGAAAGGCTGTGTTTTCGTGGACTATATCAATCTCTCCTGTTACTTTTTTTCCAGTTATCACACATTTGACAGCTCACTCCGCGTTGGCAGCAATACAAGGAAGACGATTTGAGGAAGAATATCGCTGTTTTTTTTTTCTTCTTTTCTTTTAACAGGAGCCCCCCCTCCCTCTCTCCTCTCCTCTCCACCTCCCTGCCTCCTCCTTCCTGGTACCTCTTCTTAACGATTTATTTAGTGGTCCGTTCTCCTCACACTGTATCCTGCTCAACACGGCAATGAATGAAGATCACTTCTTGAGCCGCTGCCAGTGAAGTGTTCAGAGCTCACAATGTGTCGGCCAGTCCACCTGTCTGACTGGGAATGAAGAATTTGGACTATTGTACAAAAGAAAATAAAGACTGAGCACATCATGGAGTTGTTAACATAGGCTGACACGCGTTATGTGTGCGATGATTACAGTGAATCTTCACGCCAACATCGCTGCTTTGTCATCGTATAACAGTGTTGGACATCAATGTCGGTGCCTGTAAGGTGCGCTGCGCTTAAAGATTACTCTGCGTAAAAAGAGAAGACAAAAAAATATATATATGAAGATGATATTGTTTCGTAAATTCAGAGTGTTTATACTCATGGTGTTTTTGGTAGCGTGCACTATGCACATCATGATAGACTTGTTACCGAAACTAGAGAAGCGGGCAGCGGACAGCGGGGACGGCGGCTGTCAGTGCGCTCACCACCCGGGCGTGGAGTCGCAGGGCTGGGGGAAGCAGCGCGCCAGGTCGGCGGCTGAAGCGGGCTGGCCTAACAAGCACACGCTGAGAATCCTGCAGGATTTCAGCAACGAGCCGAGCTCCAACCTCACGTCGCATTCCCTGGAAAAGATCACAGCAGCAGCCGGGGACAGAGCGGAGTCCTTCGGGAGGATGAAACCGTCGGCGGGGAAGGCGGAGGACCACAAGCCGCTCATCGGAGACGCGAGCGGGGGTCGGACCGTCCCTGCCCACGGTGTCTCGCGACTGTCCGCTCTGTTTGAACATCCTTTATACAAGGTCGACCTTCCTTCGCTCACGAACGATGACACTTTGTTTAACGTCAACACTGACATCAGGTTTTACCCCAGAGCAACAGGGAACCAAGGATGGTAAGCTGATAGGAATTTGTTCAAGTTAAAGGGTTACAAGTGGGACAGGGAAAAGACTGCTTTAAACATATCTGAATGTTGATGGGATGCAAGTAAAGGGACCAAAAGTGGGTGACGTTAGGCTACGTGTTTGCTCCATAAAGAAATATGAGTAATATGATACCTACATTGAAGTAATATGATTCAATTAGCTCTCTGGCTTTATAATGTTTGTCCAATTTGCACACAATTTGCATAATGTCCATGCAGGCCTGCAAATCATGAGACATCTGTCTGTCTGTGTGTCTGTCTGTCTGATTAAATATCATCGAATCCACCAGCGGACAGGTTGTTCCATCCATCCAGTCAGTTTTCTCTGCCTCCACTATAATGTCCACTCATGCATCTGCTGCATCCACCCATCTATCCTATTCTCGTGCTATCTTACCTTTTTTATGGACACAATTTATGAGTAACCATTCTGCTGGATTTTTTTTTAATACACCAGTTGATAAAACTACATTTTAACCTTAAAATAGTAACAAATCTATGTGTTACTACAATGAAATGCTCTGTGCCAATTCTTGCACCATCAATGTATGTGATACACTTAGTCTGATCCAGTATTGCAATAAATACTGCAACTACCAATTACATAGTTTAAAAATAATCTGCAGGAATGCGCTTGCACCACAACTTTTTGTTGAACCTCCTCTCCACTCCCTGTTTTTCAGGAACAATGAGGAGGGGAACGAGGAGGAGGAGGAGGAGGAGTTCTCTCCAACGGGAGAGGTGACGGCAGAATCTTACCCCAACTGGTTACGTTTCCACATCGGCATCAACCGCTACGAGCTGTACGCCAGACACAGTCTTGTGCTGGACGCCCTACTGAAGGACCTCGTCACACAGAGGATCACCAGCGTGGGTGAGTCAGTCAGGGAGAGCTATGTTACCAAGGTGTGTGTGTGGTGTGTGTGTGTGTGTGTGTGTGTGTCAGTCTAGGCAGGAAAGAATTGGGCCAATATTTATCCATATCCATAGTTATCTATCAAGTATTGGCCTCATGTTGCCCATCCCCAACATGTTGGAGGTTGGTTCCTTGTCACTAAAACTTGAGAAGAGTCTGCCAATTAAATGTTATTTTCCCTTCATTTTTATTCTGGTTAACTGTGTGTTGAAGAGCTGGTAGCCTAGCTAAAAATATTTTCAACAGTAATGTCTGTCTCAATGGAAATCTTACTATCCTGCGATATAATGCATCTCCAGAGGTAGTTTCCGCCCTGGCACAAGTACAATTCTGTTGGTTGAATACAATAAAAATGTTTCATATTACAAAATAAACCTGAATTAAGTCTGGGGAGCTGTATCAGCCATCAGAAACCCAAACTTGGTTGATTTGATTTTTATTAGGAATTTAAAAGAACAACAACTCAAGTATCAGTATCACGACACAACAATCCCAAAGGATAGCGCTCAAAAGCATTACTAAAAACACTTATTTCTAAAGTGGTCCTCCATGAAAAAACAAACACAATTCATGGAAACATACAAATCGATGGAGACAAGATAAACCTACTAGTCCCTGTTGCAACTCCACGGCCATGGTTCAAACTCCCTCCCTGAAAGTGAACCATCAACCCTCCCACGTCTTAAAAATAAGAAACCCTAGAGTGAGGTGTGTGCACCTGACTTCCTGTGTGTACAGTGTGCGTGAGAAGGAGGCCTCAATCACACACATCTGGACCTTTAATCTGCATTTCTGCTTATGTGCTGCTCTGCTTAAGTTTATAAATCTGTGTTCAGCTGCCTTTTCTCTTGGGAGCATACTATAGATTCTAACAGTCCTCGTGTAGCTAATCATGTGGGTGTGTCGGTGTGTGTGTGAGAGCGTGTGTGCTTCGGCCAGCATGTTGTGTCACTGCTGCTTAATGACCACACATATACAAATCCCATCAGCACTTCATCTCACCTGACCAACCTTTGACTAAGAACATGCCCTGTGTCACTAAATCGAAATTAAGGATGTGTCACAACTTCAGAAAAGAAGGATCACACTTGCCAAACCATCTCCATGCAGCTACTAAACATCGTCAGGCAAACTTAATGGCAGGGAAAAATGGAGGGAACGTTCGAGAATAATTTGCCTCGACCAAGTCTGAATGTCTAAACATTACTTTCATTCCAAAAATACCCATTAGTGTCTTTCATTTGGAGACAGTTTGCTTTTAAACTGGATGATTAATAAGTGCAAATTCGATGCAAAAGTAAGTGAACCTGAGCATCAAGTCAAGCTTTGAGAAATTCTGCTCTGAAAGAAAGTGAGAAAAGTAAAAAATATGACACGGAGCAAAGGTTTCATTAAAAACAAGTTATTTCTGCAAATTGTCCGTTTTTTTCCTAAGAGACAGGTCTGCTTATGAAATCTGTATTTTGCTCGACTGTTTTTACTGTAAATAATACATTATAAATGTACTTTATCGTAGTAAAAAAAAGCAATTTGCAAAAAAAAGTTATTATGCTGATACCATCTTGGCCAAATATCTTCTGTGAAAGAGATGTTGTCTCAGTGTGAAAATAGCTTATCATTGTTGCTATAGTGGCTTCAAACAAACTGGACAGTGAATACCAAAATGTCCTCCAGTGGTGCATGTTGTTATCTCTATCGCTTTGTGTATCAGTGTTATTGTATTTCTTATTGACGCTGCCTCCACTGTCTCATTTTTATGCTTCCCTCACAGGCAGCTCACGATCATTCATCATTCATGCTACACATCTCAGCTTGCACTTAGTAATGTGTGTGTTTTTGTTCCCCTCTGTTTATTAGATATATATATATATATATATATATAAACTATCAATCTGCGCCCAGACACACCTATAATACACTGTCTATCTTCTGAAAAGAAAACCCAGTGCTTTTTCTGTCTGGAAGCATACATTACGACTTTTGTGCCCCGTAATTGGTGCCCACACTTACCACATATCTGTTTTTCTCACTACAATTACAAAACAGAGACGGCATTAGAAAGTTTCCCAGTTCAGCATTTTCTGTGCCTCCCTCCTCTGTGTTTGTCTCTCTACGGCCTTTTGTTCATTCCTCAGCTGGACTCGTAAATCATAGGCACTGTGCCGTGAGGTGGCACAGGTGGGAGCTGGGGGGATTCATCATCACTGTGCAGGATTCAGGGGAATCTGATGGTGGTGGGCGAGGCCTGGAGCTTTGTGAAAGACCAGAGAACATGAAGGTTTAGGAAAGACATCCATTCATTTGAGGACGCTTGGAGAAACGGAACAAGAGATGGATGGTTAGATCATCAGCGGCACATAGATTTGTGCACTGAGACAGATGGCCTTAAGGAGAATCAAAAGAATGTCTTGTTGAAGTTTACTGTTGAACAAGTCCTGTTTGATTGCATGTCAGCGCAGATGCAACCCAGAGAAACAATCAGCCGAGCTTTTCTGGGTTTTTTCCACAGGGGATTACCTTTTTGTAGTTTCCAATTAGAAACTACATTTTGTAAATGTCCAGCACAGAGCAGAGAATTGAGGTCAACTCCTTACGGATTGTGGCTTATGGGTTCAAGGTCACAGCTTCAAAACATCGGTCATTTGCAGTCGCTCAAAGGTTTTAGGCTTGCTACATAGCTGTACCAAGTTCAAACGTTACTCTGGGGGGCACTTTTCACTTGACCTGGCTGCACCAAATCTTGCCCGTGTGTACGCTTTATGGTCTCAATGCATTCTTTGGCTTTATTTCACTCAATATCCATCCTCTGTCGTGAAGAAGAGGAAGACCCGAGGTACCGTAGGTTGTACTTTGTGCAACAGTGGATGTGAAATACAAAAGCTTTTTGAAAATGAGTCACGGTAAATGGGGAGGCTTGCCAGCGGTGAGTTAAGCAAAGGGAGACAAGCGGAGCATAACAGAGAGAACGGGAATAAAAGGATGACATATACAAACGAGGAAGAGGAAAAAGGAGGGGAACAATCTGAGAGAAACACTAAGAAAGTCAATAAACACAAAAGACAGTTCTATGTAGGGGGTAGAGTCCAGTCAGCTACTCAGCCAGCCAGTGTAGTGGGTCCACTACAGAAGGCTTATGTAGATTTTGGGGTTAGGCAGAAGCGCTGTGTTGTGTAATATGCTCAAGTTAATGCGCTGTAATAAATGGGCAAATCCCCCGAAAGCCTGTCCATTATGACAGAAACACAAGGCATTAAGACAGGCCTGGCGGTCCCTTTGTTTGAGTCGGAGGCTGGCAGGAAGCTCACAGTGCGTCTCCATCAGCCTCTGGGAGACACCGGGGACATGACTGATCTCCAGAGACGTGTGCCCCGGCTCCTCTCCCGGGCCACAGGAGGTCAGCTCGATGGGAGTGAGCGGAGAAGTGGTTCAATGTGCACAAGCAAATCCTGTCAATGTGTACAGAGAAACATCTGGTCAGAATCAGGTCTGCACATAAACACACACGGATGGAAACGTACAGTTCACTTTTGAATTTGATTCAGGAAATGAAGAGTCCTCTGAGTTTTGATACACGTGGATTTTCAATATGTAACTATGCACTATAATAATTCGCTGCTGAACTGTAGTTTCAGTGGACTTATTATTTACTGTTTATTTGATAGGGACAGATACATAGGCAAACTGAAAACAGCTATCCGATGCAAGTATCATAGTGTTTATAGCGAATGTTAGTTTGCAGGTATCGTCCCTAAAAGGGCTTTTATGAAACTGAAAGATTAGAACAGTGAGGTAAAAAGAAGGCCAACAAAATACGGCAAGATACAATAAAGCACAGAGTGAAAACATTACATTTACAAACTAAACATGACTACAGGGCTGTTGCTGACTTAACCAGGATTTGTTAGCTCTCTTAAAAGTGGGGAAGTTTGCAGCAAATTTCTTGTGAGCCAGGAGAGACTTCCAGGACTTTTTCCTTTCAAAGAAAAAGCGGCCTGAGCAAAAGATGTTTTGCAGAATGAAACCTTACAACTGCCACCTGAAGCTGCTCTGGTGGAGCTGCTAAAGCTCTGTAACCGTTTGATGTGTTCGCAGGACTTCTTTCGCTCGGTCTCGTTTTTTGTCTCCCTCAAAGCGACACATGTTATTCTGTCACACGACACAGTCGCTCTGTTACACTCAGACAAACTGTACATTTCTAGTTTCATCCCTCCATCAAACCCAGAACTAGCCGTAGTTGTCAACACATGCTTTTCACGCCACTCTGTCTCTCAGTCACACCCAGCTTCTAACTTCCACAATTGCACTTTGATTGTACAGTGTCTGGCAAATTGGTCAGCAGATGTGATAGCTCTATTGTGCAGCCATGCCAAATTGCGTCCTCCAAATTGGCAAATAACAAAAAAACAGCTGTGCATCTGTGCGGGCATATTTCTGTGGGTGTATGTTTACGTGTGTGTCCGTGTGTGTTTATGCTACAAATACTCATCTAACATCTTGCTTGTTTTTCCTCTCAGCCATGAAATCAGGAGGCACCCAGCTGAAGTTGATCATGACTTTCCAGAATTATGGACAAGCGCTGTTCAAGCCCATGAAGTAAGTAGCACAGATAGACTACATACACATAGTACACTACGCCACGTCTTCTGGGTGTCACAGATATTGTTAGAGCACCAATCTACTAGAACTTTCTCTGCTTTCAACGATTTGAGCAAATCTGCATTTTCCCCTTAAAATAACTTACATCAAAAATCTGTTTGATAAACTTGGTTTGATGCGCCCACTTGTAATGCATACTTTTCAAGAGGGCTACAGGAAATCTCATCTGAATAAGTGCCAGAGCAGTGCGGCTGCATCTCTCGGTGCGTTTGGGTACACAGCTCTCCCCTCTGTGTGATCTTTTTCTGTCTGCTTTTTAATTAACATCAACAGGCTTATGTGTTAATTAAAATGAGCATTGAGCCATCGTCGAGGCGTCTTTAGGGAGACATATATGCTAGCAAAGGCGCATGGCACATGAAAAAGAAATACCCGCCCCTCTCAGCTGTCTGAGTTTTGCCCGATGAATTCCCATGCCGACGTAGATAAACAGCGTCCAGGCCAACTGGGCTGCGAACAGAAGTAATTGCTCAGGAGTCTGGTTTGATTGCTATGAAATGCAGAATAAGTTTCTACATGAGAGCCTCAGTGGAAAGTATGAGATTCTAGGAAATCGAGATGGAGGCAGACAGAGGGGGTGTTTGTGTTGCGTCTTTCTCTCAGAACTGATGCATGATGCTTGTCTAAGCTCTAAATGTCACATCAAGACAACCTGCACAGGTACAGTTTGTGATGATTCTGTGTTTCAAGTGAACCAAGCCCATTACCATACCAGCCACAGCCGCACTAGTGGGAGGATAAGCAGCGCGGGCCTTTGAGTTCAACATCGGCTTGAAAATGAATAATGCTACTGAATATCTTTTCACTGTCACGGCGTGATTTATGGAGAGGTTTGCAAAGTTTATTCACCTAATGTGCGGTGGTCGTATCCCTTATTCAGCTTCTCGTCACCTGAACGCGGCTCAACTTTATATCTTAATGTACACACAAAAACCGCAGCAGTGGCAGTCCAGTCCAGTGTTGCACATGAGTCATTTGTCTGTGTCCTAACTTGGCACTTCATTTCAAGATCAATCCGTGGCTGAATTTTTAGAACATGAGGCATTGTTTACAAACTTAGCCGCAGAGAATGCGGTCCAAACAATGCCATCTGAGCATCTATTGTAGCTTTGATACACGCAAACCTTTCAAGTCAACAACAGCTCCCAGCAGGCATCAATGGCATAGTCAAATCTGACAAGAGCAGAGATTACCCTGTGTGTGTGTGGGGGGGGGGGGTGACTACATTATCAGCAGTCATGCAATGTCTTATTAGTCCATTCTGTTTTGTCTAGAGGAACACGGATAATGAGTCCCTTAGGAGTGAAGGTTGCGTAAATATATATGTATGTCTTTATGTATTTGTATATGTCTCTAGACTTAAATTGGTAGATGATGAATTTTACTTTCATATTTGAGTATTAGCAAAGTATGTCTGTTGCCCCATTTGTTATATACCTTAAGCTGGTTGAAAGATTGCCTCAGGTTCAGAGTTATGAGGCGCTAGAAGGTGAATGATTGACTTGTACGTGCTCTGAGTTTCATTTCAAAGCGTAAATGATTTTGTAAACAAAAAATAAATAAATGCAGTTTATTACAGTATATCCAAGTAAGTCTTTCTCAGTTGCTGTCAGAAAGTCTTGTTGACAGTAATTACATGTCACTTTCTGAATTATATGCTACCGATTCCTGCAGCTCTTTATTTAGCCTGTCATATTTTATTTAAATGCCTTCCTTTGACTGTCACAATCATCTGTCTCCAGTGTTTACAGACATTATACAAAAGTCCAAAGCGGAAATACAAAAATATCAGAGTTTTCTAAGATAAATAATGTAGAAACATAACCTTTGTTCTACTTTTGCTCAGGCACATCATGAGGTTTTGATGTTTCTATCATGGCATTGATGTGTCCCACTTTTATTTTAGGATATGCGTTGCATTCTGGGTACAGTAGTTCAGAGCATTGCTGTGTTGCATTGTTTTTTTTTTCCTCGCCTGTCCCATTGTGCAGCATCAAGTGGTGCTTCAAAGAGGCTTTGATGTTTCAGGCCTCCTTTGAGCCAAATGCAAATCTGTACAGTGGCATGGGCCAGGAGACTGCACAAGCTGACAGCTTGCCAGACACCTCCACACAATGTTTTCTATGTGCAGCTCTGGGAAGAAAAAGTTTGCTCCGTTTTATCTGACAAACTCCATGATTGTGTTTGGTGATTTAAAGCGGGTGCCCACAACGGGGTAGAAGATGCTTGTTTCGTTTTTCAAACTGCAATTTGGTTAAGTGTTTTAGGTCACGACGGCTTGTTTTCCTCCCACAAAAAAAGGATCTCCTCTAAATGTTGCGGCAGCCGATTGTTTGTGATCCTCCTAAGAATTTTTATGCGACAATCAAATATGTACAAATATAGTCCGTCAGTTGTGGATGTTGTAAATGAGGTAAAATCATGTAAAACAAGGAACTATTCTTGAGAGTAACCTAAGAGTAAAAAATGGGATGATCGTAGTGGTGTCACTATTAATACTCAATACATTACATTTGAATTAAAGATGGTATGCTCTACTAAATGTCTTCTTTTTTTTTTTTTTTACATTCTAAACTTCTACTGAGGTTTTTAAATAAAGCTTCTGATTTTTTTTTTTTTTTTTAAAAGGGGGACTTTTTTTGTTATTTTGGTTATATAAATGTAATTTATGGTACTGTTATGGTACTGATTGCTGCCAGACCTTTGTGTACGGCCAGCTGGAGAGTAGCCGTGAAAATGTTGTTTTTGAAAGGCTAAACGGCAACAAATATGGATTGAGACAGAATGCTTTGTTGGAAATGATAACGACGATTTCATTTCAATATTTTATGACTTTTGGACGTTACAAAGCTCTGGAGTTAGTGGAAATGTTTGGATCACACCGCTGGAATCTAATTCTACAAATAGTACAATACTAATAACAAAAGTGTAGCCTAATCTTTATCCGCATCTGTGCGGAAACACCGAGGTTTAGCAGAATGAATGGACGTGCAAAAAGAAGAAAAAGAATTTAAAAAAAAGAAAGAAACGCTGCGCAGTGCATTTCAATGTTGATTTATAATTTGAATATTTGAACATTCTGAATGAAACTTCAAAGCTTCCAACTATTGGGTACAACCCTAAAAGATGGGGATATCAGATGGCTCTGAATGTAAGCGTCAAAGGCTATAGAGGATGGAGAGGAATGAAGTGGCATGTGAAAAGAGAGAGCGCTGGTGTTGGAAGACAGATGAGAGGCAGAGATAGACCGGAGGGTAGGGGAGCAGTCGACACTGCCAACCTGTCAAGGAACTGGGTCTTCCAGCTGGAGCCAGGTTACAGGCTGAGCAGAAACCCTCCATTGCCAGGCCTCCGTGTCTGTCTGGCTCAAGTTTCTGGTGCCCCAATCTACCCATCCCCTGCCAAAATCCTGGTTGTGGTTTGTGTATGCAGAACCACAATGTTCATGTCATGCTAATTGGATTTGTCAGATGGAGGGTTGAGGGATTGAAAGAGGAGGTGTAAGCCTCAGATATGCAAAGAAAGAATTCATTTCTCCATCGCACGCTGTTAGACAAGCCGGTTTCCAACCCTCGCTTTGATTTTGTTGATCATCTCATACTTCAAAATGGTTTATGTTTTGTAAGAATAGCATAGGACGTCCCTGTTTGTTGTGTACATGCCCCAGCCATGCCGAGAGCTGTTATATCAACACACAGGGTTCATTGCATGTAAACGTCATGTGCGAGAACATGTATATATATAGGGCACACATGTCCATCCTTCAGCACCGTGGGGACTCAGGAGACATTCTCATATGCATGAACCAGATCAGTTCTGACAAGCCCAGGCTCTTAGCGCTAGTAAAGACAGTGGGGTTGGCCGTGAAGCCTCTTAGCTTGCAACACCCAAGAGGCTGCTTCATTTTTTATCGTCTGCAGTCCGTTTCATAACCGCAAGTCCATTTGAGAGCCTCATCAGATCCACCGTGCCCCCAGTTGGATTATGACTGACATTCCTCCATGGATCCTCTCGCTAGATGGGGGTGATTCTATTAGTGCTGAAGCCAGCTAATGTCCTCTGGAGAGAGCCTCTCCCTGCACTGGTTATTGACCTGATCATAAAAGATTGATGAATGTATTATTAATTTACATGCATTCATGTAAAGTGCAGGAGGAAACGGAGCTGTTCATGAAGTGTTTTTAATGCCTAGTGATATTTATGGTAAGCGTGATACGTAAGCGCTGGATACTTCAACTGCTGCTTACAGTTATTGTGTTCAAAGAGTTAATCTTCTTCAAGCATAGATATTTTAGATCCATATACGCCCAGATCACAGTCCTGTAAACTCATAATAGCAAGCATCTGTGGACCAAATGACAATAAGATCTGGTTCACAGATTGAGTTGTCCCTGTATTTCACTCCAGCAGTTACAAGCATGAATAGAAACCCAATGAAAGGATAATGGTCTCTAATTATGGAAAAAAAGCCATCACATGAAGCCTCAGAAGTCCCATTGTTAGGAACCTGAACATCTCATTTCATGGATGAATACAGCGTGATTACATACTCATGCATGCACATAAGCACAAATGTACATATGCATGTAAATATATGCATGCACTGCACAAACGCACACAAAATCCCCTTCTGTATTTAACTGATCTTTATCATTATCTAAGAGCTTTAAGGGAAGCGTATTGTTCACATCGTATCAATTTCAGTTTTTTATTCTTCTTTGGTAGTCACTTGTTTAACAGTGTTTCCCTAAAGAGCTCCCATGAGGGCCATAAGAATGCCGCTGGCTCTCATAAGTTAGACACACTTTTGAGAGGTGCAGTCTGAGCTCATCTTTGGGTGTGTGCACAGATGAAGCATGTTATCGGCAGCTGTTCGCACAGCTGCGGCACACACGGACACACACACACACACACACACACACACACACACACACACACACACACACACAGACCTACATATGTACACAAGCTGCAAAGAGAAGGACACTGTGAGGGCTACGGAGTTCATGCACTCTCCATCACCCAGGGCTGGTACTGGAAAATCCTCGAGCAGCGAGCCAAGTCGCAGCTGTAGCCGCTAACTCAGAGCTGTGGGTATATTACACAGAAGGTGATGACTGAGAGCCCACACTCAGCCTGCGCACACAATAGAAAACAAGCTCATTCGCTCCCCAGCGTTCACCATTTAACACTTCTCTAATGATTTCCAGCGTGACACGTCAAAAAGCCTTTAAATGTGATGAGATGTCAACTCTTTTGACATTAACACCCTCGTCCTGTAGACCAGGGGTCCCCAAGCACCGGGCCGCGGATCATTTGGTACCGGTCAGTACAGAAAGATTAAAACGTTTTTTGGGGGGGGTTTTTTGTGTTGGTAATATTTATTGTAAAAATTTTACAATTTACAAAAATTTTTAAACAGCTGAGTTGTCACATCATCCGTAAGCCTTCCCGGTTGAACGGTGCATGGCAGGGAGAGATTCCTCAGGTTTTTTTTTTTAGCGACGCCCGCTGTGCCGTCCTGGCATCAGATTGGCCTGACAGTCGTCACCATTGAGTCCACTCATGTCACAAAGACCACACAGGACCAATCAGCTGGCAGGGCACAGAGCAGCTCAGGATGTCAAGCAATGTGTGTGACCTGGCTGTTGAAATCAATGACAATCTGTAGAGAGCAGGTGTGGTTTGTTCAGGAGTCGGCACATCTAGAGGAGACTGTCGATGTAAAGCGTGCACGTTCATCAGTCAGTGGTTTTTAATTCTCTTTGTGTGTCCTCACTTCAGCACTCATGTCTCAGTGTTTGTGTTTATCCGCGTGGACGTGTAGGTGCGTGATAGGCTATAGCTTGACATGTTGTCATGTTTGCGCGTGTCAGGAGAAAGAGAAGAAAGAAGTAAATAGGACTAAATGAAGAGAAGAAAACGGGATAATGTAAGATGCATGAGGCGGTTAGAAAGAAAAGCTGTCTGCGCTGTATGACAGTTGTAGATGGAGAAAGCAGTTGCCTCAGAGTGTTGTACAACGTTTCCCAACAAAACCGTTTCAGTGTGTTGACATCTGTGTTGCTGTTCGTCTTTACTTTTACTTGCCGATGTTATGAAACAATTTTCTTTTAAAACACTTTAGAGTTAACTTGCAGTACTTAATGAAGTTTATTTTAGATCAGAGATCTCTAATCAATGCCAAATCTTTGATATTGTTCATTTGTGGTATAGCGATCTCAAAACACATTGACTATAGCAATAGTTCAGACTCTTGGGGCCAATATTGTCGGGATTCCGGTGTAGCCAGCGTACATAAGACTTCCTCTTCCGTGCCCCGGTCAATTGCTAAGAGACGACGTTTACAACCGGATTCCTTCACATGTAGCCCGTTTACACGCTAATAAAAAGCTAAATTATTGTCACTAGATAGCTGACGTGTTCAGAGAGATTGCATTTTGGCCGATGCGTTCCGCCACTGTTGACCTCCACTCAGACTGTTTACCTGCATGCAACCAAAGCCTGCTCAAACGTAATTGGTCACACTAATCTGTTTAAAGATTAGTGGTGTCGAAGCCCAGTTTCCCTTGGAATTGCATCCATATTGGAGATTTCTCACCTCACCATTTATGTCCAGTGCAGAAAATAGTGCGTGCCAGAAAGTAAGTGTGTGGTGGGTGGATGGAAATGAATGGAGTTTGCATCCCATTACAGACCTGCAATTAACATTTGCCTTTTCAATTAGTCTAACTACAAACTTAACCAAATGCCTAACCCTAAACACACCTTAATCAAAGTTTATTTGCCATAGATCCTAAGCTTTAGCTATAGTTATTAAAGCTATTTTCCCTTCAACAGGCTGGTATTTGCATTAGGTAACAGTTTGTTGCAGCAGTAATAGAAGTTGTAATTTCCTATTTTCAGAAATAACTTTTGTTATTTGGGAAATAGGGAAATCAGAAACAGAGAAACATTTGAGGCAAAGATAATGTCTGCTGTCAAGCATCATCACACACACACACACACACACACACACACACACACGGTGAGAGTGTTGCAGTGTCGCAACATCTGTTTCTCATGCAGCTTTGTACTCGCAGCCAGGCAGCCAGAGAGGGCCAGGCCTGGTGGCTCTTATTTAGGCTCTGAGCACTACTGACTCCCTCCGCAGGTCTTTTAAGATTAATTTGGGTTTTAAGCTGCTCTAATGTGGCTGAGGATTGCTCATTTTACTCAGCCTCTTTTCTCTTTCCCCCCCTTCCACACCCCTCTTTCATCGCAATCCTGACCTCTCGCCTTCTTTATTCACTCGATCAAAGAGTTGTGTGTCGTCCAGCTTCAGGCTGATACTGCTGTAACGTCTCAGCATGGATTTCTACCATATAAGTACGTTCTCACTTTCTTTTGCCCTCATTTCCACTCTGATTTATATTATTCCTATTTCAGGCATCCATATAAACAACCCCACGTAATGAAATTCTCGATCTTTCAGCTTCACACTGGGATGTTGCATACCAAATGATGTGGGTTGTTTGCGTGTGATTGAACTTGAAGTGTTTGTATCTGGTTAACCATGCATGTACGCGTCTGTGTGTGTGTGTGTGTGTGTGTGTCCGGTGTAGTGAGTGTGTGGGCGCTGTGATGCGCTGACCTCTCGTAGGCTGTGAGATGAGCTGGTTAATTAGTGCGTCGCTTTAATGGTCCTGTAACCAGCTGCATTCAGTGGTTTGTCACATCTGCCCAGTCATCAGCGCACACACACAATATTCCAGTTGAGAATTTGCATCAGCAAAGTTTTAATAAAGCTTAGTGAAGTCTCGATAAAGTCTACGGCCAACGTTCAATGTGTAATGTTTTAATTGAAGTGTCAATCACGCGTGTGTGTTCTGCTTATTATCTTTAATGTGTCGTCATTAAAGTGTGAGCGCGGTCACTTTATATCATTCACATCTGTCATAATTAACAACTGACTCATTTCTATTCCATTTTCTGGCTACATCTTTTCATGTTCCCCTTTCCCCCAGTGTCTCACTCTTGAAACACAGAGGACTCCCGAGCGTTAAACTCCCCTCACACGCTCGCCGCTCTCACACGCTTCACATAACGACATCTCTCACGAGTGTTTTACTAGGTCAGCTCCTGAAGAAGTGGAATTTTTTTTCTTTCCGTTACCATCCCTCCCTTCCTCCCTTCTCTCTGTCCATCTCTCTCTCTCTGTCTACACCTCCTGTTCATGGATCTTTTTTGACTTTGTTTGTTTGATTTGCTGAGGCGGTACTAATCCTCTGCTTGTCCCTCGCCTCTCCGCTCTGTATTTTTAGATTCTCTCCGTTTCTCTCGGCCTGACAAGTGTTTATGCACTCACAGTGTAGTGTGGCAGAGCCTTGAGTACCCTAATCGTAATGTGATTACATGCCAACTGAGTTGCTGGAGATGATACTATGAGTGAAGGAAAATCCCTTTTTTCTTTTTTTTTTACAACCTGGGTCTTATTTTTGTGTAGTTTTAGTCATTATTGCTATCATTTATAACAATTTAGTTACAAACTAAATTGGAGTCCAATAAGTCAAGACACATGAGCACATTTGCCATTGTCACTAGTTCAATTTTCGATCGTCGTTTTGTATTTGAAGTTCATACGAGGAATATTAGGCTGTGAGTTTTGTTATCACCTTTGCCAGGAAGTCACTGCTCCTCTCCAAAAAAACAGTCTGTCACAAAACAAAACCACAATATGTTATTTTCACACTTTTGGGTTTTGTTCATATTAAAAAAATGTAATAAAACATTTTCATTTGTGAGCTTTGGAGCTGCTGTTATGTGGATTTTGTCACTTATTACTTCTTGACACTCTAGCCATTTCCCCCCCGTTTCCAGTCTGTATGGGAAAATGGATAAAGTGTGATAAAGGGTTTAATTTCAGCGCTACAAACGGTTAAATAGTCAGAATTTCCATTCATAAGCTAAGCCCGTACGTGTCGACATGAAATAAAGAAGACTTTTGTAACTTCGTGATGAGAACATGATGTGTCGCCAGCTTGCGTCAACTGCACACGCCTTAAGTGATTTGTTTGGAGATGTCATAACAGGTTTCCTACAATCTGCCCATGCAGTAGGCAGAAAGGATGAATATACGATGACAAGATCAAGAAGTCTGTTGATTCTTCAAACCAAAAGTTTTGGCCTCGATGTTTGAATCGCAGACTGATGTGTAAGTGTGTTTTCGTGCTTTTGTGTCCATGCCTGTGGATGTGTGTTTTGGGACCGGAGTGTGTGTGTGTGTGCTCCTCTATGTTAAACCACATCCAAGTGAATCACATTCTTGCAGTTGTACATGCTTTTTGCGGTTCCTGGCCCTGTTTTTGTCACTGCTTTGTGCGGGTATGTTGCTCAGCCATCCTAACTTATCATTAAAGTCTAAAATACTGTATGGGGGAATTCCTAAGCTTCCCGCTAGGAATCTCGCTGCCGCATTTGTCTGGAATGCTGAAAATTCATTTCCCTCCAGGAGGTGAATTCTAGACATCTCAAACGAGTATCTCTTTTTTTATGAGGCTTATGAGGCAGGAGAATCTGCTGAAATGACACTAAATGTTCCAGGTTGGTTATCTTAAATGAGCACTCAGGAACGCTGCATTTAATTGAGGGGAATTTTCTGGATAATTGTCATCTAAGTGCTTTGGTGAACCCACTATATGTGATTAAACCTTGCATTTTAGCAATTTACCGTGACAAGTTAGACAACAACTTGATGTGTGAAATAAAATGTTGCTAATGGCCCTCGTGTTTTTCATCTCTAGTCTTTCTCAGGAGCCATAATGAGGATAATTGTTTGGGCTAAGACGGACCAAATGGGGATAATTCTTCCTCTTTTTTTCCCTGCAGCAGTTTGAAAATGACAGAGCACACATGCTGTATTGTTACTTTGTCACTAAATCAACTGTTACCCGCTTAACAAAGGGACCACACGCACTGCACCACACCTTACAACTGAGCTCAGTTATTAGAACAACCTTTCCCAGGTAGATCTATCACAGTCCACCTGAATGTCTCTCCAGGCCGAATGAATGAAACAACAGTTCTTGGACAGAGAGGAAGAGGGAGAGCATTGTGACTCTGTAACTTGGGCCTTTTGTGATAGCATGCATAGAGGTTAATACACCCATTATGGGCCAGACCTGTGCTTGTCTAAGCCTGTCCCATAAGCAAGGTGGCAATTAGGCCGTGTGTGACTCCCCTATTCCCCCGACAGAGGCCAGTGGAAGGGGAGGAGAATGCAATCATTGTGTAGTCAATTAAACCAGAGGAAGGTTCTGCCTGGCTTTCCCCATTGTCAGGACAGGATGTGGGAGGGGCTGTGGTGGCCAGGTCTGGTATCACCGGGCCATCTGATCCAGGGGCTTGCCCGGGTCACCCCTCACCTCCCACCCCCCTTTTTGCAGCTCCGAGCAGCAGTGATGCAAACAGAAGAGCCTCTGTGCTGAAGTTGCAGGGAGACTCTTGGTTAATGTTGCTGCTTGCTGGGAACATTGTTCGTAAAAAAAAAGTGTGCTCTGAGATTCACGAATAACGTAAAGCACATCTGTGTAACAAAGGACAGGGTAGACGTTCATTTTCAGTTCCCAGATATATAATATTGTTTATTTTTACACACGGGACACAACTTGGCGAAAGTCCGGTGTTTGACCTATCCACCGTGTCAATCCTCCTACACGGAGCCCCATGTTTTTGATATTTCAAAAAAACAAACATAATCCAGAAGAAAATAATTTTCCCTCGAAGTCTAATACACAATGCAGTTTAGTTGTATGGGAACTTAATTTTGAGGACGCAAGGCTCGGAGAGAAACTGCATGTTTCCTCAGTCAGGAGCGTATTCAAGAAACAGCTGTCCTCCCAGTGGACCTGTGGGCAGGTGGTGAGTGTAGCAACAAACGTATCCAAAGATAAAAATACCTTAATGTCTCTGATTCTGCATAGTCGACAGCCAGCTCCTTCTATGTTTGAAGTTGGTTTGCGCAGCAGATAAATGAGAGAAAATGTGTTCATCTTCCCCCCAAAGCCAACTTTACCTCTGCTTAGTATACAGTGAACTTGCAGAATATAAATTGTTACCAAGTAATTCTAGCAAATTAACAAAACTAAGAGTCGACGGCTGCGCCAGCAGCTCTGTGACTTAGGCACAGCGGTGCTTTCGGTGCTAAACGCTAATTTCAACATGCCCACTTTGACAATGCTAACATGCTGATGTTGGTCAGGTCATGCTGTTCTATGCTAACATTTGAATTAGAATTAGACAAAAAGCACAGCTGACACTGATGAGTCATATTTTTACCGGATGTTGGCAATAAAAGACAAGTTAAACAATCACCAAAGCTATGACAATTCATCCTGAGGGGGGCATGAATGTGGCAATCCATCAAGATATTCCACTTAAAACCACAACTTCAACCTAGTGGCGCTAGAGGAAAAGTCAAGGGAGCATCAAAGTCATCAGGGTCTGAAACCATGAATGAACAAAATTGTGTGTCAATCCATGTACTGTAGTAGATGTTGATATTGTGTTTTAAGTGAAAACTTTGACCTGCTGGTGGTAGATGAGAAAGTAAGCGGTTTAAAAGTCATTAGGATTCATCCTTTGGGCACCTTCCTTTATAAATATCTGTACCAACTTGTATGGCACTGTGTCCCAAGGCATTTGACTAAAAAAACAAATATGTCAACTGGCTAGTGGCGCGGGAGGAAATGTCAGAGGATCACTGTTGTCAGTAGGCTTTATGCTCTGAGATCCACGAATGGCTGGACAACATTTCATGGCATTTCATCCAATAGTTGTGGTCGAACAAGTGACCTACAGCCTGACATTGCCATCTCTGGAGGCATGCTGCTAGTGAGACTGAAAAAAAGCCACCTAGTCCTAACGCTATGCTGCGTATTAGCCATGCAAATTAAAAAAAACCGTTTTGTTATGTTGTGTATCAGATTACATTACATTGTAAGACGTTATTGTGTCCTCCTTGTGAGGTACAGTATATGCACAAGAAGGAACAATGCACCAACAAGCCATCATCATTACACCATGATGAATTGGGACACAGTCTGCAGTGGCATTAAAGGTCACATTACAAAAATGCAGTCGTCAAACAATGATGCATGGACAGTGCCTCATGATACGCTGTATGAGCAGTAATAGTGAAGAGAATATATTGCCTCTCGGATTCTTGCCTTTTTACATCAGAGCTACTGTTTCCTTTGCTTACTTCACTTTGTGCACTAGAGAGTCTGCTGCAATGTATCTTTAGAGCGATGTCTTTGATAGATACTGAATGCACAGAAATGTGTCAGAAATGCATTCTTGGTTCTTGTGTAAAGACATCCCAAGTCTCCTCCTTATTCCTTTCACATACAAATTAACTCTATTTACCCTCAAGTGCACTGGACTCGTTCTATCCCACTTAGCTCTTACACAAGGATAAATGCAACCCATGGAACTGTTTTTCCTGCGGTTTCACCACTTCCTCCTTCACCGCCATCACCCACTCATGACCACAATGACATCTCTCAGCCACCACTTAGCCTCTGATAGATGGTTTCTATTTAGGAAACGGCATCCGACCGCAAACCACTGAGCACAACAAGACTGTTGACAGGTCTAAATAGAAGAGTTCAGCGGCGGGAGAAGCGAAGGAGCACAAACATCCGTGCCTCGATTTGGGGGCCTCGCCTGCAAAATATCTTTCTGGAAAGACTCTTTTGATTGCTTTGTTTGCTTGGGGTATCAACATTTTTTTGCGTTTTATGTAGTGAGGTTTCACTCGGTGGTATGCAATCCATTTTGGGACGGCGAGGGAAAGCGGCGTTGAAAAATAACTGACAGCCCGCTAAAATTGAGCTGTTCCCTCTCTGAGCTGAATGTAGCGGTGGATGAACCGCAGGAGCTTTTAGCACTGAAGAGAACAGGTTGTTATGACTACCCCAAAGCTTCTCAGGTAATTAATAAACACAGTCATTAGGGAGCTAAAAACAAAAGACAGTGTTACTAAATCAAATGGTAGTCATCAGTCATGCGCTGCTGGAATATGGCATTTTAACAAGCCTCACATCAGACTAATTAGGGGAAAGTCGTCAGAGATAATCAAAAGTAAACGACAGCCTCTGCGGATCTGCTGCTGCGTGCTTACTTGCTTACTTACTTACTGTGTGTGTGTGTGTGTGCATGCGTGCGTGTACATGTTTGCCTCTGACAGTCTTAATCTGTTTTGGTGGCGTGTCCACATTCAGTTTAGTGCAAGTACACACAGATGGGGAAGGGAGTGACTGGCCAGCAGCCACGCTGTCCTTTAGGAATATGAATTTAAAAGGAGAGAGGTGAGAGGAGGGAAAGAAAGAGTGCAAAAGTAACGGAGATGTGTCTGTGGATACATGCCTGACTAGTTTATACCCAGGGCACACACTGCCTGAGGAAGGGCAGCGAGAGATGTGATGAACAACAAATAAATAAATCCAAATTTGGATCCAAACTGGTGCAATATCGAAATCGCAGGAGGTACAATATTTGTTAAAGGCCAAATATTTGTCAAAATACCATTCTGAATTAAATATTGTGGTGCTGCAGAGATTTCCCGGCCTACAAATTGTATTCTACAGACTTAAGAAAAAAAACCTTTGTTTGGTAAGGATCCTCGCAAGAAATCCCACCATGATCATTCTAATATATTTTTCAATGAAAATAGAAAAAGATTACGCAAAAATTATCATTCTATAATATTGTGAATCATATTGCAAGTATATTATCAGTCAAAATAATGTATAGCAGACGTTAAACAGGGTTGTATAGAGTATGTGATGTGTGTCAGTGTGTTTGTGTGAGTGTGCATTTTCTTATCTTTGGGTCAACATAATAGGATTGTTTTGGATGAGGCATCTGCATAAATCCCCCACACACACACACACACACACACACACAGATAAGATAATGGATGTCCACAATGCTTACTCACAATCCAATTAACTTCTTTTGGCTCAAACCATGGAGAAACCTTCTATGTCCTCGCTGAGAGTGGTGTGTGTGTGTGTGTGTGTGTGTGTGTGTGTGTGTGTGTGTGTGTG
>CALSCE010010635.1:1497038-1509274 GCA_943593645.1 Bovichtus variegatus
ACACACACACACACACACACACACACACACACACACACACACACACACAGACAGACAGAGACAAAGACGCCTGTCAGTGGGGGGCTGAAATCTGCTGTGGATTACCAATAGATGACAGATCCCCCATGCACCCTGTCTGTCTCTCAGTCTGTCTCCTTCTCTTATTCTCTATGTTGGATCAGTAGCAAGATGCCATTTCAGCAGTCGGTCAATGGGAGTGTGTACTGTATGATTACACACTACGTGCTGTCACACCTTCAGTCAGCATGAATATTTCATTCCAACAGGTGATATAGTAGTGGTTAGCGTTGATTGTCTCTCACCGGGTTTGTCTCTGCTGCCCTCTCTCTGTCACCAACGCGTATCATCGGTTTGGACGTGTGATGGTGCGTAAGTGTGTGTATGCCTGTGCGTGGGTGTCTGCGTGCGTGCGTGTGACAGAGAGACTGAAAGAAAAGAAGAGTGTGTATCCAGAGTCTGGGCCACAGCTGTTGTCGTGTGGGCCCCTCCCTCTCCCATCCCTCTAATATAACCCTCCACTGTGCAGGTCTAAGCTCATGAAAGAGCCTTAAAACTGCCGAGTCAGCACTAACCGAGTCCGCACAGGCAAGCAGTTCAGCTTCATCACTTCACACACACACACACACACCTGAAGCTTCTGCTGCACTACAGTATGTTTGCTGTGGCCTAATCCCACTCTATTTCATATAAAGATCATCTTATTAGCACGGACACTCACTCATAAAGGGTGTCTGTGTTTGTGTGTGTTCGTATGTGTGTGTCTCTGTTCGTATTTGCGAGTGTGTGTGTGTGTTCCTGCTTTATAGCTTCTCACAACAAAAACCTGTTATTGCCTTACATTCAAAATTCTAAGCTTCCTCCCAGACAGGAAATTGCATTTTACATCTTGGTGACCATGGCAACCGAAGCCTGCGATGTGTGTCAGTCAGCTTTACGTTACACATTCTCAAAGCAGAAAGTGAAATCGGGGAAGAAGAAGGAGAAAAAAATCATATATAGTGTAATAGCTTGGAAGAAACACAACCTTATAGCGAGGTTGTCTTTCTCTCTTTATTTCCATGCAGAGTAACTCATTAAAGTACAAGCTGTTTTATGTACAAATCGTAAGAAAAGTCCTCCATTTCACATCTCATTGTTCAAACTTTGCATGTCTTTGTGCCGCTGAGCCTTTTTAGCAGCACTGATTACCTACCCATGATAAGGTGCCTCGATAAAGGCATATTTGAGTGATAACAAGTGCTCCGGATCGTAAGGTCACCTTTTAAAAGCAAGTGCTCTTGCTACCTATTTATTCCACCCTCTCTTCATCTACACAGTATATGTAACCCCTGCTCTGCACCCTGAAAATAAAAACACCATGAGTCCCCTCCTTGCGCTCTGGGTGAGAAAGAAGGGATCACAATAGCAGCAGTTGACTCATGGGTAAATGGCTGCTTCCTTGACATGTAAAAGAACAGGAGGACAGGTAAATTAGGAGAAACGGAGATAAGGGCGACGGGAAAACAATGCAACCTGAAGTCAAATCCACACTAGCATGTATGAGTACGTGTGTGTGTGTGTGAGGTTTAGCTGACTGTGTGCAAAGCGGAGCAGGTTAATGTCAGGTGTGTTTGCATGTTAGAAGGAGTAAGCAAGTGTGGGAATGTGGAGAGATTAGAGACTGACACAACGAGGCTTCTAGCAGTTCCTGACGCAGATACATGGCTCGGTTGGCAGGGATTCACATCTCCTGGGTGTCTGTCTGTGTGTGTCTGTCTATGCGTGTCCGTCTGTGTGTGTTTAATGGGAGGAACTGCAGGATGTGAGCAACAATTGTAACAATAAACTTTATTTACATAGCACTTTTCTAACCAAGGTTACAAAATGCTTTGCGAGATAAAGAGGCAAACAAACAATTACAAAAAAAAAAACATTTTAAATAGTTTAATGCGTTTTACAACATTGAGCAAAGGAGCTAATAAGAGAAAAAACACAATAAACAAAACAACTAAAAATCATTAAAATAATCAATAGAATAATTCCTCCATACATCAACAGGTTTTAAGAGATGACCCAACGGATAAAAAGTGAAATCAGGCCACAAACTCTCTTATAAAAATGTGTTTTTAAGATGGGGTACTAAGAATGTACCGTTATGGAGATATGGTTTTGAATGACCTTATTGTCTTTGTCGTGATATTGTTTAGAACACCATCCCCTCCCTGATGAGTCAGTAAGAGAGGGATGCTACAAGCAAAGAACATTTTATAAATCCACATTTTCCACTTTCTCATCTTTCAGCCCGCAATTTTAAGAGATCTTTTTCAGATTAGAGGGGATATAAATATAGAAATGTCCACTCTTATCATGTTTCCTCTTTTTTACTCTTATCTAAACTTTTTTTTATGTCACAAAAAATTAAATCACATTAAAAAGAAATGGATTGCCTTGACTAAAAGATGTTATGTTTAATGTTTTATTAACCGTTATCTCTCAGGCAGACCCGAGATCAGGAAACCCCTCCAGACTTCTTCTACTTCTCCGATTTTGAGAGGCACAACGCTGAGATAGCAGCTTTTCACTTGGACAGGTGAGTTATATAATCTTTTCTTTTCCTTAAAAAAAAAAAACCCTGAGATGTCTTTGTGACTCATCTGTTTCCTGTTCGAGCGCATTTTAAAATCATCCCTCAAGTTCTGTTCCAGGAAGAATGACAGGTCGCACTTGTCCGATCATACAGACAACTACACTTTTACCCATTTATAAACCGGAGGTGTGCCTTAATGGACTTAAAATGAGAAAATCTAAATGGGATTTGGTACATGAGGGATTAGATAACACGCCGAGCGCTGGGATCATCTCCTTTACTCGCGGCTGAGTATATTGATTTCCACATGATCCTTTTACTCTGCAGACTTCAGCTGACAAGGTAAAAAAAAAAAAGAAAAACCTTCTCAACAGAGCAACACTAAGAAGAGTCAAACGTGATAGTTTGGGATTCTGGGGGAGGATGATTAATGGTGCGCAGGTCGTCTTGAGGGCCGCTGAGGGTGCGGTAATTACTTCACACATGCTCACAAACACACACTCTCGCTCTCTGTTAGATGAGGTCAGCGACATGTGTTTGCGTGGGCAGGAAGATGGAGCCGAACAGGAAATCGCAGGCATGACATTTCTACCGGGACATGGTTTTAGAGCAGGATGGGGGGTGGGAGGGGGGTGCTTCTGTCAACCCTAAAGAGCAGTTTGTTTTTTGGATTGCATGCACCATGCGGGGCTGCCGAAGAATTATAGACCAAATGCCTGACCACAGCAGCCTCTGGATACCAGGTTATGGCTTCATATTGAACCAGAAATGCAGAGTAGGAAACTAAAACTTTCTTTGTTAACCCTTTCTATGAAGACCACATCTATGGTGCAATATGAGGGCATTCATAGTGAATTATAGTGCATTTATAATGCTTCATGACTGCACTCATAAACACACGTAATACTTGATGCACTATATCAACAGGTGTCTTAAGGATGCTCTTGACTAGTTATAAACTAGAGGTTTACTGATGGGGCTTTTAATACATTATGACCACCTAAACACACGTCAACAATCAGCTGTTGTAAGGACTATTAATTCATTATTAATTAAGCTGTAGTATGCTATAATAGTCCATGCAGTATCATAAGTTATCATTGTATTTGTTGAAAAGGCGAAGTAAATATTGATGCAACTATAACAATGCCTGATAACTTTGCTTTGTTGGTGCTAACTTTAGAGTAATGCATTTTGAAGATTCTGTGCTGCATCATAAGTGAATATTATGTAGTGGCGTCTTACATAATAATCACTTATGATGCAACAGAGACCATATTCGTCAAGATCCTCCAGAAGACTCTTATAATTCAGTATAAGTCACATCTATAATGCTTTACGACTGTTGATGTAGTGCATCAGAAAGCATTATAAATCCACCGTGAATTATTCAATTCATAATTCACTATAGATGTGGTCTTCATGGAAAGTGTTACGCTTTGACTTGATTTGATTTCTAATTCTACACACCTTTCTGAATGAAATGTATATCCTGAGGATTTCAGGGAAAAGGCGACATCACCACTTTCCAGTAATTTACTACTACATCTCAGGGTTGTTGGTTTTTTTTTTTTTTATCCTCTGCTCTTTAGCATATTCCCATCTGCTTTGAACTCCTTGTGACTCAGGGCTGTGTAATAGGTGGAGTGCACACAAATAGATGCTTGAGTGTGACACACACACACACACACACACACACATGCAAATGCACACACAGGTGCTCCTTTGTCACCAGGGCCCGACATGACGGTGCAGTTTGTAGCTCCTGAATGCGTCTCTCTGTAGGCTAGAGTTTCGCCAAGTCTGTTCCAGTTAGCCGGTCTGCTTGTGTGTGCGCCCGCTCCCAGGAGACTTATCTTTAGTCTCAAACGGGTCAGGGTCATTTGGACTGCAAATATACAGTGAAGAAGGCTGAACGGGCTGAATAGGTTTAGTGTTCTGACATAAGAGCATAAGAGAAGAAGGAGAGAGAGAGAGACAGATGGAGACAGAAAGGGAGAAAGTGTAGCATTAACACAAGCATCCGTATATATAGTTGGAGGGTCGGGGTGTGTTTGTCTGTGTTTTAGTGTGTCGGTGCGACAGGTGGCATCACACATACACACAAACACACACTTTCTCTGTCCCGGTCTTGTTTGGATGCTGAAGTTGGATGTCAGTAAATGAAGCTTTTGATGCCAATCACAAACGCTGAGAGAGAAAACACTGTAAAGATGTTGAATTATTAAAGACGTCTTGTACTGACAGCTTGGATTGAAAACCGCTAAACATTTTTCTGCAAAAAAAAGTATCCTGACGTCTCACTTTTTCTTTGTGCTGTCTTTATTTAGAGATTAACTTGACATACTGTATGTGGGGCACAAGTTACTCCCTGTTTGTTCTGTAGGCATGCAGGAGACTATAAATAGACAGATGATGCGAGCAGGTACTGGGAATCCAAGAGCACTGGGTCAGAGCGGCTCAAAAAGGCGGGGCACGTGCTCAGGGTTCATTGCTCTCCTGGTTTGCCGGAGATGCTCTAAAAATCTGCACCACCTGGGGCATCATGGGAGAATGAGCTGGAGGCGGAACATGTTTTGTAGCTGCACCTGTTCAGGGCCGAGTAGAGTTGAAAACACTGTGTAATGCAGTACTAATTTAGACCTGACTTTTCCAGTCTTCCACTGTGGCAATCTTGAAATTCACTGTGTTTAAAATACGTAACATTACCTCTCGCTCTTTCTTTAGGATCCTTGACTTCCGGAGAGTGCCCCCGGTGGCAGGGCGGCTGGTCAACATGACGAGGGAGATCAGGGATGTGACGCGTGATAAGAAGCTGTGGAGGACCTTCTTTATCTCACCAGGTAGAAACTCTGCCAGCCTCAGCTGCTTGGCACAGTGATGCAGCTTCTTGGCTGTCACACTCATACTATTTGGACAGAGCGCTGAACAACACTGGCTTCACTTGCAAGACACTACGGCTTTAAACAAACTGGGTTATGCACAAAGTGGGTTACGTATCTGCAGTTGAGGTTAGTCTGAGTTTGTATGTCCTGGTCTGCTCTTCGAGGCAGTACAATGAGCAAGAATGTGCTGTAGCATGTGTGGTGACAAATGCAGTCATAGCCAAAAGTCACCACAAGGTGGCACTGTAAGTCAGTTTATTCGAGAAAAAAAAGCTCTACAAAAAGTTTTCTTTTTCTAAAAAATCTAAGCACATTAATATACCACTCAATAAAAACTATAGCCTGATTTCAATGTGTGCTCATGTAGAGCTCAGCCTGTAAGTACAGAGGGAATGAAGAACATGTTTATTAATTATTATTAAAGATAAGATAGATGAATTAAGAAATAGTTTGAAGGTTTTTTTCGTGATCATTATACAAACAATTTACGGAATCAAAATATGAACTTCAAATGAAATGGTGCCTGTATTTTGAGCAGCCAGTTGTATCTGTATTCACACCATCTCAGCAGGAAGACATACAGGTTCTCTTTGATTGTAATGTGCCATCTTTACTGGGTCAGTCCCTTCCCTGCCTCTGTGACCCGTGTTTAACCTGCACCCGAGATTAGAAAACCTCCTGATTTTTTTCACTGTCAAGCTCTCTTTTCTTCAAAGTCTCCATGTTGGCTCCCTCATTCACGTTGAGCCACGTGGCAATGTGCGAGCCACTATGTGTGCTTCCTCTTTGGCACCATTTCCAAATTGTGTCGTCTTCTCCTCCTCAGCCAATAACGTCTGCTTCTACGGTGAGTGCTCGTACTACTGCTCCACTGAGCACGCTCTGTGCGGTAAACCGGACCAGATCGAAGGCTCGCTGGCAGCCTTCCTGCCGGACCTGAACCTGGCCAAACGCAAGACGTGGAGAAACCCCTGGAGACGCTCCTACCACAAACGCAAGAAAGCCGAGTAAGACACAACACGTTCATGAATCTTTCAATACGCCTTATGACATTTGAGTCAGGCTTTCAACTCCGCTGATTACTATCACTAAATATAGATCCAGTTATTTTTTTATACATACATTTCTTCTGTGTTCTCAGGTGGGAGGTGGACCAAGATTACTGTGACGAGGTTAAACAGACTCCTCCCTATGACCGAGGCACTCGACTGCTGGACGTCATGGATATGACCATCTTTGACTTCTTAATGGGTAAGAGTAGATGAAACTGGGTAGGACTTCACATATAAATATATAGCATTTAGAGGTGAATAAATGGCATATTTGCTTCATAATTGACTGCAGCGTCCTCACATTTTCTCGCCACTTTGCTTTCTCCTTGTCCAGGTAACATGGATCGACATCATTATGAAACTTTTGAGAAGTTTGGAAATGACACCTTCATTATTCACCTAGACAACGGAAGAGGGTAAAAGCACTTTTAAAGTGTCTGTCTTAACAACCACTAGATATTTGCCCCACAGTAACGAGAAGATTAAATTAACATAAACCACCTTGCAATTACTGAGGTATTATAAAATATTATACTCTATATAAATATTCTATATTAAATTGTTGGATTGAAATCTACTGTATTGGCTCACACACATCTCGAGAAGCTTCGTCAGAATTAATGAAACAATAGGCTGAACAGCAAAGTCTGACATGTGTTGGTGATCGTTCCTGCTGACCTTTGTTCCCTTGTAGGTTTGGAAAACACTCCCATGATGAGCTGTCCATCCTGGTGCCTCTCAGCCAGTGCTGCAGGTCAGACTTCTTCGAGTTTTTTTTGTCCTGTTAGTCAATCAATCCTTCCTTCAGCCCTTCCAACACTTTCGACCAGCGCAAGTTACTGTATCTCCACTATTTACTGTGGGAATCCATCTCCAGAGAATGAGTTGTGTAGTCGGTGACCATCAGGCCTCACCTATATACGTCTAATGTGAAGATTACTATGAAATATGTTAAACCCTTTTCTTTCCTTTTTTTTGCATCACCCTCCGGACAAAGTGCACATTTTTTGCACCTGCAGTTCGAATGATAAGCTCCCTCATTTATGAAAAGGCCTAGTGGTTAAGACGCCATACAACCATAATGTTCCCGGTTTCTGTCTGTATCTTTACTTGCATCTGTCCAATCAGGGCAAAAATGGCAAGAAAAACACATCAAAAGCAATACTTTACCTCTTAAATGCCTCCACGGTGAACGAAGAATCCAAAAACGGAGGAAATTCCACGTTTAACTAAAGCAAAATTACATCAAAACATGCATGAGTTGTATGAGTTATTTGTAAACGGATGTGTTGATGTAATTTTATAATTTTTTCCCCATTTACTTCAATTCATCAAGAACTTTCTTCATCTTTGGATTCTTTGTTTACCGCGGAGACATGAGAGAAAAACAAAAGTTTTCTTCACAAATTCAAGTTAACGCGCGGGAAGTAATTGATATACAAGTTATCATTTTGGGGATGAAGTATTCCTTTAATATAGCTCTTGTACTGTCATCATAGTAAGCGTATATGAAGCAATATTAGATATTATAGTTTAATTAAAAAATTATTTATTCAATTGTCCTTTCCAGGGTGAGGAAATCTACTTACCTGCGTCTCCAGCTGCTGGCCAAAGAGGAGTACCAGCTGAGCTCCCTGATGGAGGAGTCCTTGCTCCGTGACCGGCTGTCCCCGATCCTCATCCAGCGTCACCTCCAGGCCTTGGACCGCAGGCTCCGGCTGGTGCTGCAGGTCATGGCGGGCTGCATAGAGAAGGAAGGTTATGTTAATGTTGTGGAGGAGGATGTAGTCGGGGACACAGCCACCCACAGGAGCCGCGGCCACAGGTAGTGAGGGCGAGACTCGAGGGGGACAGAAACCGCCAGAGACACATGAACAACGGACCACGTCTGTGGCTGTCCGACCAATGGGATGAACCAAAAGTCCCACTTCTGATATCAAGCTGAATTCAGTGAATTCCAAGACTTGCCATCATTGCCTCTCTGGAAACTGCTTTTACGTGTGTTTGTATAGAAGAAACCGTCCACAGCTGCCATGAAAGACTGTGCTCACACAGAGGCTTTTTATTTGTTAGATACAGATGTATTTTTGTTGTATAAGACATAAAGGAACCACTGCTGTGTTCTGATTGTGTCCTGTTTGTTTTGAATATGGAGGGTATCAGTTAGTTTCATGTTTTTTGTATTATATTAGTGCATAACCAAACGAGAACGTACAGTGACTGGGGAAGAATATGGTCAGACAATAAGCTTTATCAGTTATCACGATGTATGAGACGGTTGGGAAAAAGTGTGTGGAAGATGTTTCTTTCTTTTTGTAAAACGTGTCAGACCTGGAACAAACAACCTACAACCAGGAGAATAAGAGTCTCCAAACAGTTTGTTCTCTTAATTTATCTTCATAAGCTTTTTGTCCTGGCACAGACCGAAAATGTTATCACATACATCTGAACAGTGTACATCTGAGTGCAAGCATATTTGACACTGCAGTTCAAACAGTACGTTCACTTTGCCTTATTCTGATTTTGTATCTTTTTTTTACTTTCCCATCTCCCCTGCAAGTCTAGCTTGCACAACATGCAGTACAACAGCACAACACTAAAATAGTATGTTCCAAACCAAAAATAATGCATAAATGGTCATTTCAGCCAAATGCACTACCATTCTTGCATGCGGACCTGAAACATTTGGAGTTATCTGTTATGATATGATTTTACAATTAATGCAATGCAAAATGTTACAGTTTGTATGTTTCTATGAGATTCCATGTCCAAATAACTATTTATTGGTGTGTCACAAAGAGGGGGAGCGGTTTTAAATATTCTAGGTTATGTTGCTTTATACGTTGGGAAATATTTACCTTAGGTAACTTAGCATTTGGATGCTATTTAAATGGACATTCCTCTGAGTACTACTATGTTCACATGATAGGGAAACAACAAAGCTTTTTGAATTTTAACATTAAGTGGTGCCATGCAGTTTTCAGTTTCCTTCTGAGAATCCTGTGCTCTGGCTGACCCGGTACCTGTGCAATGACAGAAATACAGTACTTGAATGTTTTTGGGTTGGCAGTATGGACAGGATTCATAGTGGGTGGACTCAAGTCTGAGAAGTGCTTTGGGGGTTATTGAGGTGTTAAAATGCCTCCTCCCACTACAGGGAGAACTTCGGGCAGTATTCTTTGATTTTCATATTCTCAGTGTAAATACCTATAAATACTTTGAAGACTAAGCTGCACCGCACAGTGATTTGCTTCTGTTTTCTGCTATTGCATTGTTACTGTGAAGATCTGTTTACTAAATGATTAAAGTGTGCAATAAAAAACAATAAGTGAGGGTCAAATCTCTCATTGTGTAGGTAGCTGTGGACATGATTTTATGTGTGGATGGAGGTGGATGTGTAATTGTTTTAGGCGTGCCAAGTGAGGATCAACAGTACAAATGAAAGTTTGGGTTGACTAAAGAGCATTTAACCTCCAGCAAGGTGCAGAAAAACCCTTCATCATGACTCTTTAACTAGCTGAACTACATGTGGGCCGCTTCAATCGCACACTGTGGCAATAATAATGTTTCACATCTCTCATGTTCCAAATCACACCAATTACGTTCAAAGTTAAAACTTTTACGGTTACCAAAGGAACGAGCGAGACTCAGTACAGAGATAGTGTTTTTTACCGATTATTAAAAAAAATAAACTGTATGCCATAAAAATTAAGTCATAAATATGTCCTAAAAAAGGCATAGTATATAATTCCATTAACATTTCATTATGAAAAGTCAAAGTATAGTATGTCTTAAAAGTGTCATAAAATAAGTCATAGTGTAAGACTGTGATACTATATTATGCCACATAACATTTTATTTAAAAAAAAGGTTTTTCATAAAAATGTCATTTAAAAAGTGATTGTATAGTAAGCCATAACAATGTCATTAAAAACAAGTCATTGTAAAGTATGTCACTACTGACTACATTCATGCCACTATCAGGTTTTTAGGGCATTCAACCAGATGATTTATTCCTTTATTTGGAATAATAAATCAGCTTGCATAAGGAAAGAATATATGGAAAGACCAAAAACTCCATCTGTTCTCCCATTACCTTGCCTGGATTCTTTATTAAGGGTCAATATGCTAAATAAGGGTAGAGTCCCAAAGATTTATGCACACATCTTGGAGAGGTATAATCCCTCTGTATGAAGAAAAATGGGAAAATGATGTTGGGCCCCTGCTGTCAGATGAAGACATGGCTCTTCTGGGGTTCATTTCTCTTCTATATGCTCAAGCCATGCTTTAAGAATATTTCCAAAACTAATCTCTGCATGTGACAAGTGCAAACAGACCCCAGCCACCATCTACCATATGCTGTGGTCTTTCTCGTAGATTGTCCCTTTCTGGTCATCCTTTTTTGACACCATTTCCAAGACTAATGGCTGTAATATTATGCCCTGTCCTACAGTTGCTATTTTTGGTTTATTCTCAGTTCCTGATGACTCCAATCTCCTCGTTTACAGAAGGTCATAGTCTTTTCCTTTCTATAAGCTAGACGCTCAATTCTATTTGACTTTTTTCTGATCTGTCTTTCTGTTTCGGATGTTGCTGTTTTGTTTTGTCATTTTGGTTTATTTAGAGAAATGTCAGAAAAAGTCATACTATAGTACGCCATAAAAAAATCCATAAAAAAACTCAAAGCATAGCATGTCATTAAAATGTCATTAATAAAAATCATAATATAACGTGCTATAACAATTTGATTAAAAAAAAAAAAATCAATTATAGTACAGTATGCCATTATAATGTCATTAAAAAAAGTAATACTATAGAATATAAAAAACATAAAAATGTTTTATAACATTCAGGAGGGCTAGCGTTAGTCTGCTCTCTTGATAATGTTCCTATTATTGTCAGGAGGTGGTGCTAATCGGCACATGTTATAACGTTATGCCTCTATAAATCTGGACCCACTTACTGTACGTTGTACTTGTACTTTGTTCGTCAGTGAACTAAATTAGCATTTAATTGCACGTTGTTTAATTTACATGATCCAGCAAAATCTCCGTAGATACTTCCTACATTCAGTCGGTTAGTAAGAAATAATCCTCTGCTCGCTAATAATATTAATAATACGGATGTAATTCCTGAGGCAAACAGCAAGGCATTATAGTATAGGGTCAAGTTTAAGTCGTTGTCATGTCCAGTGGCTTTGTTGGTTTGGGTGGCTTTGAGCAGGTTTGGCACATCCTGTTTTTGCAAGGCGAGTGTGGTGGGTGGCACGAGACTGTGTTTAAACTCCGCCCTGTCACATTCCAGGTGAGGCCTCTCGAGCCAGGTATTAAACCTGTTTAGTTTGTTAGGTAGAGAGGAATCACTTAACCCCTCCACACTAAACCGTCTTCTCTCAGTCTCTGGCTCTATTCCAATCCGGCCCCTCCACCCTCTCCCCGCTTTCACTCCATTTGCGCGCTCGCGTGGTGGGTCTGCCATATTAAGAGCCGTCCCTGACAAATGAGCGGGAAGTGGAGGTGGATAGGGAGAGGGTGTAGGGGCCGGGAATTGGAAGTGGGCCTCTGTGTTTACAGCGGCCATGTTTTATTTATGTGTATCTATGTTTTGATTCCCTGCCCCGCTGCCCTGTAGTTACCATGCTGAAACTTCTGCTCAATCTTATTTTTGGTACTGGGTAAAAAATCCATTTCATTAGTGAAGGAAGAACCAGGC
>CALSCE010010635.1:1519053-1532651 GCA_943593645.1 Bovichtus variegatus
GAGAGACAGAGAGAGAGAGAGAGAGAGAGAGAGAGAGAGAGAGAGGTGTGACAGAGAGAGAGAGAGAGACAGAGAGAGACAGAGAGAGAGAGGTGTGACAGAGAGAGAGAGAGAGAGAGTTAAAAAAAAGAGGGAGATGAAGACAGTCCAGGCAATGTGTGTGTGTGTGTGTGTGTGTGTGTGTGTGTGTGTGTGTGTGTGTGTGTGTGTGTACGCAGGTCTGTTTGTGTGTATGTGTGTGGGAGAGAGGGAGAGAGGGAGAGAGGGACAGAGGGAGAGAGGGACAGAGGGAGAGAGGGAGAGAGGGACAGAGGGACAGAGGGACAGAGGGAGAGAGAGAGAGAGGGAGAGAGAGAGCGCAACAGGGAGGAGGGGGCAACGACAGAGATAATGCAGAGAGGGTGTAGAGAGGTGTCAGGGAGAGAAAACAGAGGTGATATAGAGAACAGCGTTGGTGTATGTGTGTGTGTGTGTGTGTGTGTGTGTGTGTGTGTGTGTGTGTGACAATGTGCGCAAAAGAGTCAGAATGATAGAATGATAGAACAGGAGAGGGAGAATGATAAGAAGTGAGGGGAAGGAAGAATATATGAATGGAAGATGAGATGATGATCCCCTATTGCAATGCAGCGACATGGCCGCCACCAACACGTAAACATCTGCACCGGGATAAACAGTGCGTGTGTGTGTGGATCTGGGGACACTTTTATGCTTGCATAAAGTGCCTGAAAATGTATATTTGAATATAATTAAAATATAAAATATATGTTTAATTTCTAGTACAATAGCACAAACATACCCACAGTATGTATAATAATCTCTTTTTCAGAAGATGTGATGTTTTCAGCTGACTGTGGAGTTATTTGTATGCTTCACTGCGTCTATGATTTTTGTTGTGTGTGTGTGTTTGTTTGTGTGTCTTTAAGTACGTGTGTGTAAAAGCAATATTTCTGTAGTCAAAAGAAATAGATAAGACGAGAGCCAGCCCACTGGCTTGGCACAGCAAGGCATGGCGAAGGCAACGTTCCTTGAATACGCAATTGCTGTGACGGAGACAAGGGGATGGTGCACACACACATGCACTGAAGCACACTCTCCCCTTCCTCTGACTTTTTCTCCTTCACACACACACATTCAGACTAAACAGTGGGTTTCCTGCATGATGCAACACAATGAAAGGAAGCTGATTACCATGGAGATTGGGAGGCGTGCGGAGAACAGGTTTCAGTGTGTGTGTGTGTGTGTGTAGGTGTGTGTGATGGTCAGTAAAGGGCATACTGAAATTGGCAACTCATTGCTTTAGTGAAATGAAAGGTGAAAGCTCCCCTCTGTGTTTCTCTCCCTCTCTTGCTTCCTTCCCCTTTCTGTCTCTCGGTCTCAGACCAAAACAAATATATGAGGTCAAGGAGAGGAGAAGAGGAAAGGAAGATAAAAATAACCTGACAAAACAGGCAAAATGACAGATTGAGAAACAGCAGCACAAATTAAAAGCAGATTAGGAAGAGGAGGACGAGGCGAGATCATTGTTGGAGACTTCGAATGGTCTTCTTTCTTTCTACATTTCTCTCTTAGTTTTAATCTTTCTGTCTCTACATTGATCCGTCCCTTTGTTTATATCTGATTTCTCAATTACTCTGGCGTCACTTTTAACTAGATCTCCGTAGTTTCCGTTTGTCTGTGTGTGTGCTTATAAGCAGCAAACTATAAGCCCCAAGTGCCCACCTAATTGCCCCGGAGGCTCATGGTTATTTACTGTGGGGGGTTATTAGGCAGACAGAGAGAGAGAGACGGAGAGGGAGACTGTTTGTCCCTCATTAAAGAGAAGTGCCATGAACACAAGCAGGGCTGTAGGGAGCAACCGGACCACAGCACCGTCATTAAAAGCACACACACACACACACACACACACACAAACACGCACATGCACGCACACACACACACACACAAACACACACGCACGCACACACACGCACACAAACACAGTCAGCTGCTAATGAATGTGGACATTCCACCTATGACTCATAGTATGCTGGTTATATTTATATTGGATGACAATCCCCGTTTCCTTTTATAAATAGTAACAAGTCTTCCCTGAAATCATTCCTGTCATGCTTTTTGTTAACTATCTTAACTGATGGTGAGCAGCTCTGCAACCGTATGACTCACCAGCAACATGGTAGTTTAGCACAAACACACACATATCCTGTACAAAGGGCTGGATTAATCTGGTAGGGGACACAATAAGGGCCCACAGCTCACTTTTGCCCCCTTGGGTGCAGGAGCCATTTTAGGGCCTTGAGCAATGGTGCATATTACCAGACAAATTTCAAATGAATCAAATTTTTCATAAGTTATTGCCGTACTGTGGCTTTTAAGGCCACTGAGGATCTGTGGCTCCCAGTCATTTGCCCAGTTGGTAATCCAGAATTGCTTGTACATCTTTCACAGCTTTGCGTAAATGCTTTGACATTCAGTTGAATTTGATTCTAAATGGCCAGAAGGTGTGCAATATTTAATTTCAGCACTTTAATGTAGAAGCCTCATCACTGGAACTCATCGCTGGTTCAGCCATCACAAGTTTAAAGTACTTACCAAAATATGGACAGCACAAAGTCTCTGTTTGAATAACACCAATTTAATGTATGTAATCAACCCATTGAATGGCCATTATCAAGTGTTTTTTACTACCATTCTAATCCCTAAAACGGGGCAAAATAGGCAAAATCACATACCTGCATGGTGCAAAAGTGAAAATCAAAGTTAACAGTTGCAGTTTTAAACAAATGGTTAACGATGTGAATTAAAACAAAACGACTTTTAGTTCAGGTTTAGGAAAAGATCATGCTTTGGGTTAAAATAGGTTTGCTTGTTACATACTGTAAGTTAAAAACTTCAAATAAAAATCGGAACTTAAAAAAACTCAACATGTTCAGTGGTCTCCTTGGTGAATGTCCAGCGTTGTCTTTGTCCCTCTCTACACTAGGGCACTGACTTTGCTCTCGTCATAATTACTACGGCCACTAGAGGTTTGCGTCGTCTTGTAACCGTATCGGTGATCAACCATGTGCATAGATGATAATGACCTTCTGAACCTAACAGTAGGTGTAGCAGGCCCTTCTGAAGCATATATACTGTATATAAGACTGATAACCACTGATAACGGCCATTCAATGGGCAGATAACATCCAAAGAGGGTGTAAATATTGCATTGCTCCAAAATATGAATAAATAAGTAGCAAGTACGAGTGGTACAATTTAGATAATTCCACAGTGGCCCATGCAGTAATGAAAAATCACGCACTCTCTTTGTTTGTTGTAAAGTTATAAGCTCCTGCCTTGTTGTTATTTCCAACACCTGCATGGATCGTCGTGGATTATCTGTTGCAAAAAGCATACACTCCCAGATACACACACACACATGCTCACTAAAGTGTAAACACATGGTCTGCAACATGATGTCACACCCAATCCCTTATACAAATAGAAACAGATAACACAAAATACAAATACTGATTCTTCCCGCTCATCTTTCTCCCACATCCCTGCAAGACACACAGAAATACACGCGTTGTGTATTTCCAGGATCTCGGCTTGAGTGCACCGTGAGAGGGCGGGTACACACTGTTCCAGTGAACGCTATACCGCGGCTGCTAACCTAGATCTGATTACACACGGTAACTTCTCGAGTGCACAACTGTGTGTGTGTGTGTGTGTGTGTGTGCGCGTGCGTGCGTGCGTGTGTGTGTGTTCATACATGTATGTATGTGTGTGTCTGCACTTGGGCCTAATGCAGTTTACAGGTAATATGTTTTTATTGGACTAGCCAGGACAGTGTCAGTGCAGTGTGTTTGTCTGGTGAGGGCTGATGTATTTCCCTCCGTGAGAGTGAGGAACATCAGACAGAGAGAGAGAGAGAGAGAGAAGGAGAGACAGAGGGGGGAGGAGCAGAGGGATGGTGATGAGGAAGAGCACGGGGTTACTGCAGGGAGGAGAAGACAGAGGTTGTGATGAGAGAGCGAGAGAGAAAGAGAGGAGGGGGTAGAGAGGAGAGGCTCATCTGTATGCTGGTTACTGTGTGCTGCTTGTTTGATCTGGAGGGAGTACTTAGTGCTGGATGGTGGGATGCTGCAGAGTGGGGAAGGCAAAAATAAGGTTCCTGCTAGAGTGTGTGTGTGTGTGTGTGTGTGTGTGTGTGTGTGTGTGTGTGCGTGTGTGTGTCTGTAATTAGGTGCGAGGTGTTGGGTGCAGCACTTTGCTCATTAAAAGGATCTGGCTGCGGTCCAGCTCTGTGCAGTTCATCAACTGTCCTTCATGTCTCTCATCGTCTTCCTCCACTCATCATCTGTCCTCTCCTTCCTTCTTCACTCTCTCTCTCTCTCTCTCTCTCTCCTCTTCAATCTCTGCACTCTATTCTCCTGTCCCAGCATCACTGGAACAAAACACTGCTTTGCACTGGTGGTCCTGATAGATGGAAAGGGGGGAGCTAAGTAGGGGGGGGGTGGGTGTGTGGGGGGGGGGGGGCATCTTTCATCACTGATGAGTATTTGATCAAATGCGCCTCATTAGAATCGAATACATCAAGCTTGTAAAAGATCAGTAATGAACACATTTGTACGTATCCACACTAATAAGTGTGTGTGTGAGTATGAAGTCTCTCATTGACAATACATATGTGACTGTGGGAAAGCACTTTTTGTGAAACGGTGTTTATGAGAGTTTGTTAACAGAATACACCTGTTGGCCAACTACTAAATATTAAAAACCAATAAATCCCCCACCTGCCCCAGTGAGAAATAATAAATACAGGTATGTGTTTGTTCATCGCAAAGACTGGCAATGCTGTGTATATGTGCACCGGTGACGCTGAGGAAATGCATGATCAGGGCTTTCTTGAATACAGTGACTTCACTCGCACTCTCTCTTTTGCAAGCATATGGAGAATGATATGTGCTTATTATTATTAAAGTTTTGGGGTGAGTGTGCAATTGTGGGGCAAAGTTTTATTTGCCTGCACAGATGTTCAGCACTATAACCGGCAAGCAAGGCCGTAATTTAGTTGGGAAGTGCTTTAAGAGACTTGAGTGTGTGTGTGTGTGTGTGTGTGTGTGTGTGTGTGTGTGTGTGTGTGTGTGTGTGTGTGTGAGAGAGTGTGTGCGCGCGCGCTTTCGGCTAAGTGAGTGCCTTGCTAAGTAAAGCCGCTGTCGTTTAGCTTTGTACCAGAAAAAACAGAGAATGAAAGTGAGAGAGAAGAAACAAATTAGGCAAAGGCAGACGAGAGATTTCAGGCGAGAGAGAGACAAGAATCATACTGGAAGAAGTGAAGAAGAAGGGCAGAGAGGCAGATGGAGGAAGCGAGAAGAGATGAGGTTAGGGGAACAAATAAAGATTGATGCCAAAGCAGGGATCAGGGAGCTGTAGAGGGAGCGAAAGACAGATCGGGGGAACAGAATAAAATCAAGTGAAATACAGAAGGCAATATGGATAATTAGAACAAAATGGAGGAACAGCTACAAGTCAAGGATACAGATTGCTTTGTGTATGTTTGAGTGAGAGAGAAGAGAAACAGAGAGGTGGGAAAAACAACCATTAGAGCGCACAGGACGTATGTGACTGTACCAGGCAATTGTCAAGAATCGTACTGGAACGAGAAACTGTCACCAGCTCTGTCTCTCCTGTGTTCTGATCACGTAGCAACAACAATGCTTTGAAAAGTTTTAGTCCCACCTACCCCCCCCCCCCTCCTGTGCCTTCAAACAGCTGCTGCGGTTACATAATCCAGAGAGAAACGTTGCGAAAAAAAGCGAGATCAGAGACAGATAGAGGAACCAAAAGGGAGAAATGTTATAGAACATATCCTCTGCCATGACACAACACATAGCATGAATAAGCATCCATGTGCAGACAAACATAAACACAGTTTTGATTCTTTAACGCTTTGACAGTTATGATGCTTATGTTACCGTTGCTATAATGATGTTAGTAATGATAAAACACAGTAGAGATAGAAGAACCCCATCGCACCAATTGAGCTGTTTTGCATTAAAAACAGGACAGAAGGTGTGTCTGTGAGGACACTGGGAGTATGTTAGGTTGTTGAGTGTTTTAGTGCGCCTGTGAATATATTTTTTGTGAGTGGGTGGGTGCCATCTATGCATGTTTTGTCGGTGGATGTGGGTTAGAATAGAAGAGACTCTCTGGGGAAGGCACTAAAGGCATAGCTGGCTGCCTCTCTGCCTGACAGAATTGAACATACATGAACATACACTTACATGCATACGCACAACCTTACATTTGGGTATAACTCTCTTATATTGCCTTAAAACCCACAATTAACCTTTTTTTTTTTTTTTTTCTTTTTTAAACTTTAGGAAATAACTCTGAAATGATATTGCTAAACCTCTTCAGCCCCCTATGTGCTGGTGAACAGCTCACCATGTGTAACTGAGGAATTCAAGCTGAAGTGCATGCATCCATCCACCAGGCGGGTATGTAAGGTCAATGAGCTGCATGGATCAGGTGCAGAAACATTCCTCCTACACATAAATAAGTAATTATCTTTTCTTGAACTTTTGACCTATCGTTTTACAGTTTTGCCAAATCTTTTCCGTGATGGCAATCTGAGAAACTATTGCATCCCCTCTTGAATCCCCACTGAGTACATTAGCCATACCCCATATTCAGTGCTGTTGCTAGGTTGCATGTGCGTGCCTGCATGTATGTGTACGTCCTGCTTGACTGCCTCCGTGCTATGGACACAAAGTGAGTTCTCTGCCTGTGAATTAGCTTCCATAGCAACCAGTGCCACACAGCCAGGCAGGCAGTGAAGTGAATGAACGCCGCTCTGAAAGCGGGCACAGGCCCGATGCCAAATCTGGGTATGGTGGGCACTCTGGCATGCTGACGGGCACAGACAATGGGGCGTTGCTGTGGTGATAGGAGGGCTGGTGGTTGGGGGGGGGATTAACAATGTGCATTGGTATGTGGATGTGGATGGCCGAAAAAGTCAAAAGCAGCGTTTAGTGTGTTAATGGAGCCGCTCTGTCTGTTTGATGCTCCTTCAGTTTGTTTTCCTACTGTTTCTCTTCCTCCGTCGCTATTTTTGTTTGCTGCTCAGTATCTCTCAGCGTTTCATCCCCTGTTCTCTGTCTGTTTGCTTTCCTCCTCTCTTCTCTCTCTGTGTCTCTCTGAGAAAGAGGTTGCGGCATTGCGGAGGTGGGTGTAATGCGGGGGCAGAGGAGTGTTATTGTCAGAGCTGGCCCATCACCTTGGATACACATACATATGCACCCACACACACACACACACCTCAGACATCAAATGCACATCAAATGCTAAGAACTAACAGTGAACGATAGGCATAAAAACAAAAAAAGACCCCAGAAAGTGCCTAAGAGTACACAACTCACAAGGTGAGCCAAAGAACAAAACACCAAGTGAAAAACATATAAACAATCATGGCTCAGACGTCAGAGACGGACTTCATGTTGGTTTGTGATTTAGATGATAGCCACATCCCAAGGCGTGCTGTTCAGTCACCCAGACAATGGGGCGGGCAGGCGCATAGTCGGGATCTGGCTAATTGCTAATGTTCTCATGCAGAGAAAACATGAGGGAGATGCTAATGACCTCTCACTCTGATGTCTATTGACTGACCTAGCCGTAGCCATGGTAGCCAGAATGAAAGCACACACTTACTGACATATTCACACACGAAACACAAAGTCACCTGAGGCTCAGATGAGGGATAAACCTGAGCCAAAATTTGAAATTAAATTATATTTTGATATCATCAATTATCTAACTTGTTAGGATGTATTTCCGCCATGGTGAGCAAAACATAATGAATGCGAAGAATGGAGCTGCCAGGCTATTCTGTGGTTTAATATCTCTTTATTATTATACCTATCATCTCTTTTGTGGAGATAAAACCATGTGCGTTGAGGCTTTACACAAAGAAGGGAAGGAAAAAGAGAAAGAAAGGTGGAAGAGTGATGGATGCTGAATAGTAGAAGCACCTGGGAGAGAGTAATAAATCACACACGTGCACGCACATATACACACGCACAAAAACACACGCAGGGACAAACACACACAGGCAAATATGCGCAAAGCACAGCTGTGCTGTGGAGAAGCCATCTGTAACGCCACAATATAGCGCTCAGTGTGTACAAATGTGTGTGTGCGTGTGTGTGTGTGTGTGTGTGTGTGTGTGTGTGTGTTTGAGTTTGCATTTGCTCTCATGTTTGTGACTGCATGCATGTGCATGCAAGCAAAATCAAGATAAAGTCCCAATTCACTCAACCGTGTCTCTCCTTACGATGAAGGAACGCAGTCACACAAGCCTGGATTTACATGCATGCACACTCTTTTGCCAACACCTGCATGCTCACTAAACCATGTTAACGCACACACGCACACACACACACACACGCACACACACACACACACGGGGACTCATGCATAAGCATCAACTCTCACCTGCAGCTTTAGGCTACATAGCAATGCATACTAAAAAGACCAGGATAGAAAAGGGGTAAGTAGAGATGGATGAGACAAGAGAGGGATGGAGTGAAGGATGGATGGATGGAGGGAGAGAGGCCAGTGACAGGGGTTTGTACGACCAGAGAGATCTGTAATGAGATCTCGATGAGTCAGACAGGATGCTACACACTGGCTGGATAACAGACAAGCAGCAAGGGATGCATTAGAATGCATTAGCCTAGCTGGCTAATATCAAAATCTGTGTCAATGTTATTAGCATGAAACGCCATCTAACACTCTTGCACACATCGATCTTGCTGAAAAACAACTAGGCTAGTCATCTGGGTGGTGGAATTAGCTAAGGCTGGCAACAATTCACTGCTACCTGAGCAGTTCCCCCCCCCAGCATTAAATTAGAATAGGTTAGCGTTGACCCAGTGTTGCTTTTTGCGTGTTAGCTTGTATCAGAGAGTGAGTCACGAGCTTTGTTGGGAGAAGCCACAGCACAACATTTATAACATTAGAGCAGTCAACAAACCCGGGGCTATCTACGTGGCCATATTTATTCATGTGGTTTGACACCCACCAACACACAAACACACTCATAATAAAAGCACATACTGAGCTTGCACACAAACGGAGCACATATGAGCAAGTGCATCATATTTTTCTTAACGTCAACAAACTCTGTAATAAGACCCAAAATCAACAATGAATTGATTCTACTAACAAATACACTATTCCTCTGTGCCATAGAGCTCCATTGTTGTCAAAAAAAACTAATAAAAACACATCAGTGCACTGGGTCACATGTTCCTTCATTGTGACGAACAAGAGCACTGTAGTTTTATTTTGTGTCAAACCTACATACTGTTGCTGTAAAAACCCACTAATGTGTATAAATCATCAGTAGTCCCCCAAAAATATGTTATTTCCTTCCATTTGAGTAATATTTTTCAACAACATTGACCAGCTGTTTAGGGCACTTATGTTGCCCTTTTTTTTTTTTTTTTTCTGAAACTTTATCATTGTGAAGCTTTTATTATCAGTTTTTTTAATCCAATATTAACACTAATAGAGTAAATGAACAAATTTAAAAGAGGCTTTGCCCAGTGTATTTGTATCTGGTTGCACTTTTTAATGAGCCGCTGCAAATATATAACAGCACAAAAACAGCTTTTTTTAAATATGTGACTACAAGGTCAGCAGTGGGGGTAACCATGTTGGAATAATGGGTGAATCAGCAAAAGTAACACACAGTAAGAGTAAAACACTGTTCTGGTCTTGGGACCTGGGGACCTGGGACTCTAAGAAAATGATAGAATAAAGGCTGTTCTTATCCTTTAAGACGAGTCAGTAATACTACAGCAGCAGTGATTCTTCTTCTCTTTTTTTTTTTTATTTTGATGGCACTTTCTGAAGACTGTACCTTCTCACAAGGGAGAGAAACCGAATGCCTTCTCAACCCTCTGCCTCTCCTGACATCTCCTCTCACACACTCCCCTTACATTTCTCTCCACCCCTCTCTGTATCTCCACCTCTTCTCCTTAACAGCTCTGTCTTTCAATATAGCATTCTGCTTTGAGTTACCCCCCCCCCCCCCGCCCCCACTCACTCTCACTCTCATTATCTTCTTTCTCAGTGCCTCCATCTTTCACTGTTTCTCTCTGCTTCTTCCGCTACCCATCTTTCTCTATTTCTTTCTTTAACCTTTTATGCTCTTCCTCTCTCCCACCGCCTTTTTTTTCACTCCCTTCCTCTCGCTGGTGTACACGGACATCTTTCTCGCAGTGTGCCTTAGCTCTGTTTCAGTCTTTCCATCATTCTCACCGCCAACATCCTATACCAAACCTCCTCTCTCCCTCCCTCTCTCCTGCCTCTTTCTCTTCTCCCTTCCTCCCCTTTCCCCTTCCGCCTTTTTCCATCTTCAGCTCACATCACATCTGCGAGTCTACAATCTTCTCCCTTTTCAGCATGCTACCCTCACCCCCTTTACACTTCATTATTGGGCCTGTTCTTTTTTGTACCCTCTCCGCCCCTCTATTTCACTTTCGGGATGACGCATGATTGCATATTTCTGTCTCATTCAAGCAGCCACATGCTCGCGCATAGACACACACGCACACACCTTTTCCCTGTTAATAAATTCAGCATGCATAATGTCATCGTCAAGGTTAACAGCTGAGGTGCTAATGGGGAGAGGATCGGGGGGCTATAGGTAATGTAGGAAATACTAAAATACTCTTTTTGATTAGTGAGTTTAATCGCTGAATAGTCAGCAACACGTACTGTAAGCATTTTTAGGGGAAATGATGTCATCTCATGACCTTTCATACACACATACACATCATGGAAAACGTTGAAGGATAATTGACGATATTCTAATCAAATGATAATTATTGTCTTGAATGTTTGGAACGTAAGGCAATCATCTGAAGAGAATTTCATGCTGTTTTAGCCTCAGCCCTCTATCTTTCTCCCCTCGTTTATGTTCATTAATGTGAAGAGCCGCCATTGTTCCACGGATAATTCATTGACATGCATGACAGCAGCGCCCGTGTGTTTGTTTGCGTGTGTGTTTGTGTGTGTATATGTTCGCCATGGCGAGGCGAACAGATGCAAAAGGCTTGACAAGAAAATAACCTTCCCTCCCTCCCTCGTCTGATGCGATGACGAGACGCCTCTCTCTTTCTCTCCCCCTCTATTTTTATCATCTTTACACCCCCCACCGTCTCTCTCTCCCTCTCTCTGTCTGTCTCTCACTCTTTCGGCCTCTCTGTCCTTGGGTGTCTGCAGCCAGCTGTGTCTTCGGGCCATTAGTGCCCCCCCCTTTATCCATTTTCCCCATCACTGATTCCTCCAGCAGACTTTACCCCCTCCCCCATCTCGCTCTTACTCCTCCTCTCTCCTCCTCCTCCGCTCGTACTCCTCTGTCCCTGTGACCACTGGGGCTCCATTGTCACAGCAACTGCTGATAATAGTCTCGTCCTCAGTCCGGCATTCCGTTACGCCACTGCACCAAAAATCAGACGGCAGATGTGTGTGCAGACACATCTGTAAACATCCACACTCAGACACATACAGTATATGAACACTCAAGTCTAATGAAAAAAAAGCACTGGTAAACTTACGTCAAATTTTCGTATAGCACAAACACATTGTGCTATCGCAACATGCACACACACACACACACACACACACCATCAAATCTACGCAGTCAGCATCCTCCCGTTTATGTAAACATCTTGTTGTGCTGCTAGCCTCTTGCGACTGCCTCCCGTTATGAAAAGTTATTGCACTGCATAATGTAGTGCCATTTACTTCTCTACACACCTACCTCTAACTCACTCATCATAATAAAACCAAGATTGATCTACTTTTCCCCCTGTGGCATGGTGATGCTAAGATACTCTTCGGCCTTCGGACGTACAGCGGAGGCGAACTAGCAGGTTGCCTTTGTGAAAGTGGGCCACGGGTATCGTGTCCCTGCTGTATCTGTGAAGTCAGCAGAAAAGAGCTGGGCACATGTAATGCAGATGGTATCAGAAAAAAATTCTATTAGTTTTGATCCCTATGCCACCAGTGAGACTGTAGTGAGTGAAAAAGCCAAGGCCTTAGTGCACTTATAATGTTTTGTGGATGACCACGTTTAGTAAATTCAATGAGAGCTTTGAGCATAGACTTGACTGGATTATATTTGCTCACATGACACTACAGTGTGTTATGGAAGATTCGAATGGGCTATACCAGTGGCCCACTGCATGTTTGGTTTCTGGCTCCTTAAAATGAAGCTACGTATGTTTTCTTGCAACTCGTCATTACAGGTTGCAAATGTCATTGGGTGGTGGCAGCTCAGATTTATCTTGTGACCCCTCAGGGCACATGTGTCAAACTCAAGGCCCGTGTGCCTGATCGGCCCGGACGTTTACATGCCAGAAAGCTAGGCTGCATGGGACATGTAAACTACATGATCAGATATCTTTTATTTAAATTTTTTTCTATTAAATCCCACGCAACAATTGACTTGTCACATGCCTGTGAAACAAATTGTTATGAGTTGGCTGTATGCCTGCTTGTAAAAATGGAATCAGAATGCATTATTTTGATTGACTAAATGCTAAGATGGCTACGCAGAACTTTTTTGTTGACCTTTTTAAGGCTTTATGCGGACCAATTTGTATGTGAGAAAGCTTTATGGGAAATGCAACAATATAATAGAAGCATTTTTTAAATAAAATACAAGCATGTCAATAAACTATATATGTATGTATGTGATTCTCATGTCCCAGTGTGGCGCTTAAAGTAAAATTGAGTTTGACACATCTGCCTTAGGGGGTTCAAGCCCTCAGGGTGAGAACCACTGGACAACAAACAGTAAAGACTAGCATGGGTAAAATCTTCTCTTACTTTAGGCACATATAGAATTTTAAAACATGGTATTGTGATGCGATACAGTAGCTTCTGTGGAAATTCAAGAAAAGAAGATGTCACATTTTGTTGCCAACAGCCTGATACAGCCAGAAATATCAAAGACAAAACTCAGTATTAACAGTGCAGCAAAATATCTATCGTCTCACAGCATATATCGTCCAACCTGTGCCAGAATAGATGAGACTAGACCCCACTGAAGTTCAAATGAGTAACAGAATAGTCTAAAATGCTTTCTTGGAAAAGTGGAAAGGATAATGCATTTCTGAATTATGCCATGTGTCCCTTCACGTCTCGGTCCTTCTCTTTTAAATGGATTTTCCGTTCCTGTGTGTCTGTCATCTGTGTGTGATATTTAAGTGCGTCTGTGTGCTTCTGCAGTGGTCATGTGACCTGTGTGTAGTGAGGTGATGGAAGTGTTGGAGGGTCATGAATTCTAGCAGCTTCAGAAGGCAAAATTACAGTGCGCCCCACAACAACCCCCCCCCACCCCCACACACACACACACACACACACACACACACACACTGTCTCGCACAACCCATTATAGGTCCCTTTTAACTACTGAAGGACAATAAAAATAGGTCATCCAAAAGAAGGGGGGCAAAAACACATTGATGGCACATTGCATTATCTGCATCCCCCTCTCCCTGTCATCTAACACTCCCTTCCATCCTTCTATCCAACCCCCC
>CALSCE010010635.1:1561860-1583216 GCA_943593645.1 Bovichtus variegatus
GTGTGTGTGTGTGTGTGATAGTGTGTGTGTGTGAGATAGTGTGTGTGTGTGTGTGTGTGTGTGTGTGTGTGTGTGTATGAAAGAGTGACCCGCAGGAGAAAAAAAACGAAAAAGTGTGTGGGCATGGCTGAGGTCATCAATACTTTGGGAACATGAACCCGCAGAGCATCTCTTTCTTGCTCTTTGTTCTTCTTCTTCTTCCGTCTGTACGTCTAAATCCCTCTGCGCTATGGAAGGTTAGCCGGAGTACACCAAAGCTCTCACACGCACGCACGAACACACACACACTACTGGGGCGTTGCAGGCAGTCAAGCTTGATCGTGAAGGCGCTCATCAAGCACGTTCACGGTAAATGCTTGCACGCATGAGCACATATTAGCAAACGCTTGCACAAGCTGGAAATGATTCATGTTTGCAGTCACCTACCTACACACAGACATTAACTCACTTGCACATAAGCACACAGACCCACAGCAGGTAATGAGCAATCAGTTTTCTTTATCCTGATTCTTGTCACATGCCCAGGTATCCACGACAACCTTCGCCAGAAACAAACAGAACCTATGTGATGTGTATGTGTGTGCGCTTGATTGCCCGTGTGCCTGTTATTTTCTCCCGCTCATCCCTCTCCATCCCCACCCGTCTCGTCACTCCGTTACCATGTAAACAAAGCCAGGTTTAGTCCTTCAAAGGGCAACGCTCGGCAGCTGCCCGCTAGAGGTGACCGCGCTGAAAGACAGAGGGAGAGACAGGAAGGGAAGATAGATAGAAAAAGAGATAAAGGAGAGTTGTGCGGAGGAGCAGAACAAGGAGGGACAAATGATTTTGGGTCAAGGCTACAAGGCTGGAAAAGAGAGAAAAAGATATTCAAAGAAATAAGTCTACAGGATTTTTCCTTTCACAGCCCACACGTTCATCTTTCTCCCATTGTTGAGTGCGAAAGTGATTCAGTGGTATGCCCTAGAACGTATTTAAAGTGATATATGTAGATGGAGCCGACTTAAATTCAAGCTTGTCTTACAAAAGAGCGCACAATGCTGACTTCATGCTGCTGGTTTGAGTCTGGGTTTGTGTATCAGCGAACCCAGACTCTCTTTCTTTCTCTTCTCTTTGTGGGACAAACTGATCAATATGTTGTTCTCAAAGATGCAGTGATGAGGAAAAAGAAATACACATAACTTGTCAAAACAATACATACAGCGGGGTTTTCCAATTGGAAGCGATTCTTGTTTTTAAATGGAATTAATTTTGTTAAGTCAATCATTTTTCCGGCTGTGTGTCACCTTTGCCTAAAATATCGCCCCTATATTCATATACCTCAGGTTTACTTGTGATTATGTGATTTCTTCATGCCACATGCATACGCAAGGTTTTCCACTTGACTGCGTGGCTATGTCGTTGCCATGGTGACTGAAGACCCTGTTTGTTTGTTTGTTTGTTTTGTTATTGTTGTTGTGGTGGTTGTTGTTTTCATGGCGTGACACGTCCCAGTGTGAGGTCGCTCTTCTCTTAAAGGTCATTGGACATCACCAACCAGTCAGTCAAAGAAGGGCGATAGAATGATATAGATACCTTACCACACATCATCCAATCCAGCCCTCCTAATGAATTGAATTTCATCTTTTTTCACCCCAGAGACAAAGAGAGCAAAGAGAGAGGATGTTGTTCTACAGTACGGAGCGATAACGTCGCCTCTGTATGCTGCTTTCAAAGCCAAATAGGAATTCTGAACCTAAACCACAAAGTAGATAACTGTAGTGGCTGATGCGTTCCTCTCTCACTCTCTCTGGCTCACAGACACACACACACACACATCTGCCTTGCTTTCTCTCTCTCTCTCTCTGACCTTTATTTATTGTTTCATGCTGAAACAATGTGTGTGTGTGTGTGTGTGTATCTGTCTTTGAGCAGTCAAGACTTTCCTCTTCTCTTCTTCCAGGTTTATGCATTTGAGTAACGTCTGCATAGAGTGTGTGGTTGGTGTTGATGTGCCATGCCTGTGAATGTCGATGAGTCATCCTAAACCCCCGAGACAAGACAGTTGCACCTCACACACACACACGCACACGCACGCACGCACGCACGCACACACACACACATCGCATTAACCGGCCTTACTCACAGAACCAAAATGGTCTCCCAGATTGACCAGGGTAAGGCTCATTTTCCTCAGTTTTTGATGCTATTGAGCCGTTTCAGCCTCAAAGCTCAGTCAGATACCCTTCAACAAAACCTCATGCTGGATTAAATCAAAGGGGAACAGACAACTTGAAATACAGAAATGTGTTCATTTCCATTGAAATGCTTTTGGCAGTATTGTTTGTTCACTTAAACTGTAATATCACATTGGGTTGGACGGACGAAGGAAAACAGGCAAACATATGGAGACGACGGATACCGATTAACATTTTCGATGTTATTTGACGGAAATAGTTACATTTATGTCAGGCTTAATGTATGAGCCACATGCTACATATTATCAGACCGCTTTCATCATCAATTGAAATCTTACGTACACACTACTCCTCACTGTCAGTCCACCGATTGAGTTTATTTGCTGCCTGTCCAATAGCCTCAAAGCGCCATCTGTCTGTCTGTCTGTGAGTGTCAATGGCTGGTCCCCGCCCCCTCTATGTCTCTTCCTATAATCTATGTGACTGGCTGCCGGTGACCCCCCGTGACCTCCAGCTGTGTGTCATGACAACGAGACACTGACAAATGTCAGAGCAGATATTGGCTTCCTTCATCTCCTAAGACTCTCCCTTAGGAACCCACCCACACAGCCTGGCCAGACACTGCAGAGAACAGGTGTAGAGAGACAGAGAGGAGATGTGTGTCTGTCTGTCCTCTGTCTGTCTGCCTTCCCAGCGTGTTGAACCTGCGGTTATCAAGGAAAAGGGCACAGTGTCCACCAAGAGGGGAGGATGCGGGCAGATCTGAACAAGGAGAATGATAGTTGGAGGCATCTGAATGCTCTCTGTGCCTCGTTGAAGTGTCTGTAATTAGGAAGGGGATAGCAGCGTGCTGATTGGGAACAGCGGCAGGGCGGGTTGCTGTGTTATTTTGGAGCGTGCTGTGTTAAACAAGGTGTTAAAGGCAGATGTGTTAGACATGAGTGTGTGTGCTGAGGTGGGGGGAGGCTGGGAGAGTGGTATGTTTGGGTTATTTTCGAGTGCGTTGTCGGGTTGTCGAGGAGCATGTGAGCTGAGCTTTGGTGTGCGTGGTGCTGGGGCGTGCTGTGATGATTCCGGGGGTGGTGGTGAAGTGCGGCTGTTTGTGAATATGTGTGATGGGGTGAGTGTGTGTGTGTCTGTGTGTGTGTGTGTTACCTCCCAGGCCGCTCCACCTCCCCAGCAAACTGCCTCTGCATGCATAATTAACCAGGATGACTGGGGAAGTAAATACACAGGGAGACGTTCCATCCTTCTACTCTGTATGCTTCCATTTATGTGTGTGAGTGTGTGTGTGTGTGTGTGTGCGTGCGTGTGTGTATGTGTGTATGCGCATTTGTATGTATGTGTTTGTTTGAGTCAGACAGACAGAGAGCAGGAAAAATATTTGAAGCGAAAGTGCTTCAGAGCCAGAGTTGATGGAACGAGAGAACTGTCTGTTTCTCTGCGTGTGTGTGTGTGTGTGTGTGTGTGTGTGTCTGTGTGTCTGTGTGTGTGTGTGTGTGTATGTGTGTGTGTGTGTGGAGCGAAAGAAGATAAATCCCATCTCAAGCTGCCTCTGAAGATGATGCGATGAAAGAGAGGGAGAGAGGATAAAAAAAGAATGAAAGGGGGACTGTAACCAGTCGCAGCTCTGCGCATTATGAACCATCCAGCGGAACAATCAGATTCACCCTCCTCTCTTCCATCACCCTTCCCTCCCTCCCGTACGCTCCTTTTCTCCTGTCCTTCCTTCCTGCCAATATTTTATTTACAGCCAGAGATCTGAAAAGGTCCTCCTGGACACGTTGTTTTTCAGGAAACACACATGAAAAAGCACACACAAGCACACAAACATTCAGACTTTAAGGTTTACAAATCTACAATAACAATGAAGCTGGTTATGAAGGCAGCTGTCTTGATGAGATTTGAAGTGGGCAGAGCCCAACATAATCAATCACACGTCTAGCAGCTCATGTTTGTCTGTAGGGGTGAAGCATTTGGCTAATTATGGACCCCACCGCATTGTAAGCTTGCACACAATCTACTATTTTGCATGCATCTCTCTGCGAGTGAAGTGTGTGTGTGGTTATTGCTGCAGCTCATATTTCCCAGGAGCCCTGGTTGTAAAGCTCACTCAGTAAATCATCTATCCTCCTCTGTCCTCTGCACCCCCTTCCCCTCATCCTCCTCTTCAAACTTATCATTCTATCACTTCTATCTTGCATCCCCCACCCTCAATCTCTCCCCCAGCCTCAAATGACTTTTTTTTTTTCTCTTCTCATAAGACCACTGACGGCTTGTTGTCTTTCTCCTCCCGTTACCATTCTCCTCTCCAGTCAAGGGGCCAGGAGGAGAGAACTGAGAGAGAACGTTAAAAAAGAAAGTAGAGATGAGAGAAAGGTGGCCACTTGGCACAGATAACGTTGAGTTGAGAGACAGAAGCAGGTAGTTAATGTAGTAGGGAGAAAGAAAGACAGAAAGAAAGGGAACAAGAGGGGGAAAGCATAGAAAAACACACACACACACACATTCAAGAAAACAATGCGGGTGTCTGACTGTGTGTATTTGTGTGCACACGAAGGACAGACAGTGAGCGATATGTGTATTTGCTTCTTCTTCACCCCTTCTTCTCTGTACTCAAGCAGCAGCAAAATCAATGCTACCTTATAAACAGACAGACCGACTGACAGATCAACAGAAAGGATTTGGCAATCTCAGCATGTATCCATCGTCCTCTCTCCTCTCTGACCCCTACTGAGGCAGGGAGCCGCGTGACATGATGTGGTGCATCCACAAATACAGCAGTCAGCCGGCTTCACAATGCAATGCTCTCTGTGGAAGATAGGAGTGGATGGAGGAGGTGCAGCGTGGAGGTGGAGATGAGACGTGATTGGAATTTAGACGCCACTCACGTATGTGTGTTTGAGAGAAAGGACAGAAGGAGGAGTGAAGTCAATTGATTGGGGAGAGGGTTTCTTTAGCTTGTTTGCTTTGTGTTTATGTGAGAGACACACAAACAGGGAAACATTTAATTAATTATTCTTCATCATGTGCTATTGTGGAGAAGAGCGGATGTGTCAGAAACACATGGCATCACAACACTGGATCCCAAAAGCGAAGCGTGCCTCAGTCCATCCTCTCTGCTGTGCTCGGCATGCTTGGTCTGGCAGAATCCCGCCTCTTGTCCCCTATAAGCATCTTATTTAGGTCATTGTGTAAACAAGTATCCTCACACACAGAGATTCACAAAAAACACACACACACACAAACACACACACATACACAAACACACATCACCGCAGGTGAAGCACTAGTAGGCTGCAGGCAGGGGAGATAGGAAGGGAGGAGGGAGGACAGAGAATCTCCAGGGGAATCTTTAGGTGTGTGAGTTTGTGTTTGCATATGAATGTGTGTGTTTGTCATGTGTTTGTGTGTATTTTTATAGGACTGCCAAAAGCTGTGGACCTGCATACATAAACACAAACAGACCTGCACTCAGTCAAAAACTCAAATTCAGGCACATGCAAGAATGAATGCACGCAATAATCACACACTGCTTTGTCTCCTCGTGCACACACACACACACACACACACACAAACACACACTGTGTTTCAGAGATGAATAATGTTACTGTGCGTCTGGTGGGATGCACCACTGTCCCTGGGGCGGGTTGAATGCCGGGATATTGTGCTGGAACCGGCAGACACACACACACACACACACACACACACACGCGCACACACACACACACACACACACACACACGGACACACACACACGAACACACACACACGAACACACACACAAGCTCAGTGCTCTGTCTCCAGGTGACTCTGTTCCTTTTATAGAGCAGAGCACTCTCTACCCCTCCTGTCTTTCTTTCTCTTTTATACAAATGCATAAACACACACTCACAAACACACACACACTCACACACACACACACACACACACACACATAGGCAGGCAAAAGATTACAGACAAACATTGCCACATTCATTCACACACTGGAACAAACACACCAAGCCTACAAACACATTCTATGAAACCCCTACTGGTGTACTGAAAGCATGCGCGTGAACACACACTGTAACACTTCCTCTTCCCCTTGGAGGAAATTGGAGTTTGCATCTGTGCAGGGAAAAAACAGGGAGGAGAAAGGAGAAGAAAAACAGGGCTCAGTTGAAACTCTTATGAAACACTGCATCAAAGACAAACCAGATAATATCGCTTTACATTGTTTGTTTAGGTAATACATTTTAATATCTTGAAGTGGTTGGAAAAAAAGGGGTTGAAGGTTCATATTTGATCAAAAACAATAACAATGAATAATGCATCATAGAAAGTCAGATAGAAAGCTAAATAGCCACAGAGGCTCTGTAAGTGAGTTCAGTTGAGACTCAGAGCCAGTGTTATGACCCAACACGGCTGCTCTTCAGATGTCATCTTAGTGCTGTGTTTTAACATTTTGCCTTGTCTCAATCCTGCACTCATACATATATATATATATATATATATACATCTATATATATATATATATATATATATATATAAGACATATTCACACACATACACACTGGTACACATTTATGATTATTTATTTATTATAGATAGGTAATAAAGTTCAACACACTGCTCTCTATTTCTCCTTCCTCTCCCAGACATGTCAATCAATGCATCAGAGACTGCATTACCTGTCTGCCCCTCCATCTTGAGAGGCTGAAACAGATCCTGGAGCCTGCACCATTGAGGGGCCATTTTATACACACACACACACACACACACACACACACACACACACACACACACACACACACACAAACATATGCATATGTTTGTGTGTGTGTGTGTGTTTGTGAATGTGTGTGTGACTGGGTGTGAAAAATATCATCTTCAATGGTTCTCAAAAAGGGGAATTTTGCTTTGACTCCAGGTGGATGTTAAAATAAAATTAGACATTGAATATGAAAGGAGAAAATACAGAATGAAAGAACCTCGGGCACAGCAGCTCTAACCCTCATATTTTTTCTCTCTTTTCTCTCGCCCCCTCTCTCCATGCCTTCAGAACCCCTAACCCCCCTTCCCCCTTTCCTGTCTCACCTCACCTCCCCCTCCCAGCTCTGGCTACAGACGCAGAGAGTTATGCAGTCCTTCCGAGAGCGCAGCGGTGGTTACCACAGCAACCAACCCTGCTACCAGCAGGAGCCCCATGAATTATCCCGCCTGGAGACCTACCGTCAACACCCGCATCATCCCCACCCCCAGCACCCGCACCCAGGCCCCGGTCCACATCCAGGCCCTGGCCCAGGGCACACCAGGTCAGGCTATGAGGCTCATTCACTGGCGAACCCCACAAGCATGCCTGCAGCTGGAGGACCAGGAACTGTAGGAGTACCCAAGGACTGTTACAGCCAGCAAGCCTACCCTGGTTACCCAGGTGGAGGGAATGGTAGTGGAAATGGAGGCTCAGCACCCTCACAGGCAAAGAAATCCTATAGAGGAAGCAAAGTGCCCCCACCAAACCCCAGTCAGCACTTACAGGGTCCTGGGGGCTATAGTAACCACATGGGACCAGGAAGTTACTCAGCCCAGTATATGAGCGAGGGCCACCTCCAGCAGAAATGGGAGGACTCAGCCCAGTTAGCACAGTATGACCAGGAGATGGTGGGGCGTATGGAGGCTGGTGGTACCCCTGCACCTGTCTCCTCCCAGTACATGGACCAGAACATGCTAGGCCACTCACAGACCCAGTGCCACCAGCCCTCTACCCCTGCCTATACCAGCCCCCACCATCAGCCCCACCCCCCTAACCCTGCCCCCTCCCCTCTCATGTACCCCCAGAGTCACCTTCACTACCCCCAGCACTCACCCTCTCCTTCGCCATACATGGAAAAGTGCAGCCCTATGCCCCATTGTTATAAAGGTTACAACATACCCCCCAATTCCCAGTATGGCAGACAAATGAGCAGTCACAGCAATCTGAAGCAGGGTACTTACAGGTCAACCCAGAACAGTTACGGCTACCAGCAGCCTCCCTCCAGAGGTTATGAGCAGCAGCCCCCTTTACAGGCCATGACCAACCCCCAGGAGCCCCACCCTAAATACCAACACTACAGCCAACCCCAACAAAACTACTGTCTCTCAGAACTGTCTGTCAGATCACCAGAACAGTATTATCAGACCTGTAGCCCCTCCTCAAGCCACTCCCCTGCACGGTCTGTTGGACGCTCCCCCTCATACAGCTCCACCCCTTCACCACTAATGACTAATCCAGAGTCGTTCCAGTATGGCCAACCTCCCATGACCCCTGGGGCAGCGTCCTCCTCTTCATCCTCTTCAGCTGGTATACAGGAGCAAGCCAGTACCAACACCATGTTGATGCCTCCACGCTCACACCCCTCACCCAATGTGCCCCATGCAGCCCCCCACAGCTACACTACGACACCGCAGGTCCCCACCATGAAAGAACGTTTCTCAGAGAAGCTGTTGTCAAACCCCAGCTTGTGGAGCCTGAATGCCCTCACCTCTCAGGTAGAGAACATCTCTAATAATGTCCAGCAGCTGTTGCTTTCAGAGGCCCTGGTGGCCAACAAGAAAGGTGGTAAGCGCAGCAGTGGAGGGAGCAACAGCAGTGCTGGAAGTGGAGCATCCACTAAAAAGGGTGAGGAGTACAAAAGTCCTCCATATCCAGATGGTGGTGGTGGTGGTGGTGGTGCTAGTGTTGGCGGAGGCCCCATGCAGGACCCTTATTCTACCCCACAGCACCAGCCAATGCCCATGGAACTCCATGAGGGGGGCTACTCCAGCAGCAGTGATGAACAATTAGAGAGGGGCTACTACTACTGTGGCCAGGGCAGAAGTCCAGCACAGGCCCCCAATAACACACAACTCAGCCTGGACACAACCTCTTCATGCTCCATGACATCTCCAGATGACATGTCCACCAGGTCCGGGGACTCAGGTCTACACAACCTTACCCCTGACCCTACTAGATGTCAGTCAGTGCAGGGAGGAGATGGCATGAGTACTCCGGTGAAGAGCATTGGTGATGAGAGGTCTCCTACAAGCATTACAATCCCCAGTCCTATGAAACAAGAAAGGGACTCCCCTTCAGATATACAGCATATTAATGAGCCTGTCAAAGAGAACTTCGAAGAATCAGCCTGGACGGAGAAATCAGCTGACAAAGAGGAGGTGTCAACAGATAAAACTCCTGACTGTGAGAGAGATTCAGACACAACTAAATCTACAGAGAATCTGGAGAAATGGTCAGATGAAGAGAAATGCCCAGCTCTCTACAGCAAAGTAAACAAAGGGGTGACAGAAAAAAGTTATTGCTATAAGGAAACAGTGTACCAAGAGGTCCAGAGCAAATATGACCCTGATGCAAGAGACTCAGTTGAACAGTCCCCAGCAGCTCTCTCTGACTCCAGCCACAAGGAACACTTTGGCCATGATATGAAATCAGAGCTGTTCAAATCTGAATCTCCAACTGCATCTGAGAGCTCAGTGAAAACGTTGCCTTTCATTTCTAGGGGTGACCTTGAACAGGATCAATATTCCACAGAGAAGGAGGACAGCTCAGAGAACACCTCTCCCACCCCCCAAGTTGATGCCTTGGACGAGAGCAACTCAGACAAGAGAGAGAGCAGAGATGAGGAGGATGAAGAGGAGGGGGAGGAGGAGGGGGGTGAACAGGAGGAGGCAGAGGAAGAGGAAGAAGAAGAAATACAGAAACAACAACAACCTTCTCTTTCCCCTCCTCTGTCTACAGAGGTTAGGGAGGAACTGGGGGAGGGGGAGGAAATGTCATCGACTGTGGAGCACATGAATAACAGAGATGGGCAAGAGAGGCCTCCTGGAGATCTCTGCAGCAGGACAGATAGTCACAGTACTGAGCTCTACATTGACAACGAGCCTGCAGGGGCGCCTGCCCATCCGAATGCAGCAGCAGCAACAGCAGCAGCAGATGCTTCCGCAAGGGAGTCAGCCATTGGTGACACTGCTCCTCAGCCTCAGTCTGCTATGCCAGTCTTCTCAGCTCTCAATGACAAGGCAACACCTCAAGCTCAGACCAGGGATCATATTGATCACATTGATGCTAAAGTGTTGGAGCCAGACTCTCCTCAGCTGCCAGGGAAGTCGATACTTCCCTCAGCCCCCTCCTGGGCAGACACTCCACCCTCCCCCAAAAAAGGTGATGAGGACATGGAGCCAGGCATCAGCTGCGCCAGTGCTGTGACCCCCTTGGCCAAGCCAGAACCTGTGGCCCCATCTGCTCAGCCGAGGGCATTTGGACGTAAGCATGCCAGGGGCAGAAGAAGAATCGTGCATTCAGGTGTGGGAATCAGGCGACAGCTAAGCTTGGAGAGGGAGGGTGAAAAAGAAGAGGAAGGAGCCCCCTCGCCTACACAGAAGTCATGCATACCTCCCAGCAAAACCGTGTTATTTTCAGATCAAATCGACCTAGTTCATCAAGAATCTATTGTGAGCCAGACTCCCAAAATGCTAACTGATGGTTTTCGTTCAAGAATGTGTACTCGCTCATTCAATGCACCAGACTTGCCACCCAAAGTTGAGCCTCATGTGAAGAGAAAACCAGGCCCAAAACCAGGTTCAAAGCCAGGGCCCAAAACTGGGCAAAAACCTGGACCAAAACCAGGAGCAAAACCAGGTCCAAAACTAGGGCCTAAACCTGGCCTAAAGCCTGGAACAAAGCCCGGGCCAAAACCTAGTCCTAAACCAGGACCAAAACCAGGATCAAAACCTGTTCCAAATGAACCTGAGCTGCCACTGAAAGTTGAGACTCCTGTGAAACGAAAACCAGGACCCAAACCAGGCTCAAAATCTGGGCCAAAACCTGGCTCAAAACCTGGATCAAAACCTGGTTCAAAAGCAGCTCTAAGGCCAGGTCCAAAATCAGGACCTAAGCCTGGACCCAAGCCTGTAGATGTTTTGCCCGTGGATGACACTATACCCATCAAGGCCTCAGTGGGTCGCCCCAAAGGCTCAGTTTCTAAAGCAAAGCTGGTACAACAAGAAGAAAACATTCAACCTTTGACAGGACTGCAAAGTAGGGGCAAGAAGAGCCCAAAAGTTACAATATCACAAGTAATCCAGGATGTAAAACCAGTAAATCAGGAACAGAAACAAGCAAACCATGAGATTAAGTCACCAGAGAAGGAGGGTAAGAACATGGTCTTGAGATCCAGAAAGCCCTCGCAAGAAAAACTGTCAAAAGAAAAAGAAAAAATCATAGGGGAAGATATTCTGCCCCAGACACTAACAGAAATTAAAGCCAGTGATGATTCTCCAAAAGTAGAGGAGCCTGTTAGTGCGGAACAAACTCCAACTTCCATTCTTAATGCGGTCGAAAACAAAGATGTTCAAGTAGACCCAGTCGCACCACTTGCCTCACCAGTCCCAACTCAACAGTGTGAAGAAAAGACATCACTTCTATTGAAACGGAAATCTAGCCCAGAACTTTCTCCAACACCAGTAAAGAAAAAGAGGGGTCCAAAGCCCAAACCAAAGTCTTTACCTCCTCAACCCCCTTCGCTGGAACAGGTTATCTCTACAGCTAAAGAGAAGGGTGTCCGGGGCCCCAGAAGAAAGCGAGGGCCACCCAAAAAAGTATCTGTGGTCAATCCTCCTCCCAAAAATACTCCTCCCAACATCAGTGAAACTGACATCACTAGTGATGTGCCTGTGGTGCCTCCTCAATGCCCAACTAGAACAAAAGTTCTCCCACCACGTAAAGGCAGAGGACAGAAATATGAGGCCATGGTGCAGAAAATAACATCTCCTAGCTCAAAGAAACACCTCCCAATTCCACAGATAGACAGCAATCTAACTGATGATGTGACAGTCAAGGCTTTGTCTCAACAGGTCTTAAAGGAAGGTGAGACGTCTATGCTCATAAATAGCACTGAGATGATAGAGAGAGAAGTGAAAAGCATAGAGTCTAGACAAGAAGGAGTGAAACAACCCGAAAGAGCAGATAGAAAAGAGGAGATGGCACAAGAAAGAGAAAAGAATGAGGTGAGTCAAGGGGCATCAACACCAGAGGAAGTGAGACAAGCGGTGGAAGAAGAGGTTGTAAATAAGGCGGAAACCCGACAAGAACACATTAAACCAGGGACACAGCAGGATATTGGAATTGGCAAGGTTTGGAGGTCAATAAAGGTCCCAGTGGACGTCAGGGCTCCAGGAGAGTCGGCTCAACAGGCCTTAGAAGGTGTATCTTCTGCTTCCACTAAGTCCACCAGAACTAAAAGGAAGAGATGGGCCATGGTGGAGAGTACAGATGCCTCAGTAGTAGCCTTGGAAGCAGGGAGCCTAATAGTTACAACACCAAGGCTAGCCAAGCAGAGGGCCATTAAAAACAACCATGAGATGCACCTAAAACAGAGGAGAAAGAAGAGAAAAGGTCAAGCCTCTCTAGAAGAAACAGAAACAGTTGAGGAGACAAATATTGAAACAGCAGAACAACAACAAGAGAGGGTAGAAGATAAGGTAACTCCCACAGAGTCCACAATACCTCTCCCAATCAGCCCAGATGAGATTACAGAAGCCCCTCAGGTTACCAGCACGGAACTCATTCAGAAACCTAGGAGAGGCAGAAAACCATCCACAAATCCAACAAAGAGAAAACGAGGCAAAGCCTCATCAGAGCAGATTCCTGGCAAGCCAATGAAGGTCCACAAAAAGCCTGGGCCAAAACCTGGGATGAAAGATGCCATGGAGGTTATTGAGGCAGTAGTAAGGGCTGCAGGATGTGAAGGTGCTGAAAAAGAGGAGAGAGAAAAAGAAGAAATGGAAAGAAGGGAAAGAGAAAATAATGAAAAACCAGAGACATGTATCGTGGGTCCTGTAGTAACAATATCAGAAAAACAAACTGAGATCATTTCTGTGAAAAGAATCAGGCGCAAACCAGTCCATCAAAATTCCAAACTGTCTTTCTGTCCTTATGTACGGATTAACAACTCAAGAGACTTTTCTTCTTGGTGTGCCATAGTCAACAAGCCTGAGGATGCAGTAATATTTCAGAGACGTAGAAAAAAAGGCATACTCAGAATGAGAAATCCTTTCACAGTTGCAAAAGTAGTGCCACACACTGCTGCCATGCTACAGGGACCCTTGGTAAAAAGAAATCTAATTGACAGGTGTCTTACATGTTGCCTGTGTGGAAAGCCAGCAAATTACAGAGACCTAGGTGATTTGTGCGGACCCTACTATGCGGAGGATGGCGTTCCGCGGAAAATTTTGACAATTGAGCACACAGAATCCCTCAGGAAAGAGTCACAGAAAACCAATGACAACAACAGTAGCAGCAGTGACGAACCAAGCAACTCTTTAAAGAACGAGAGCGAGGACAGCACAGAAAAGGAGAGCAATACAGAGGCATCCACTCAAGAAAGCAGTAGTAGCAGGCACCATTATTGGCACTACCGGCGGGCAGAAAGAACCGAGAGAATGGGTCAGGAGGGTGGTCCACGAAGATTAACTCTCCGAGAGAGGTTCAGGAGGATGAAGCAGCTCCAGGCTGTTAGCACAGGGGCCTCAAGTGACCAAGACGGGGGTGACAGTGTTTTCAAAAGGCTACAAGAAGAGGCAGAAAGTAAGGAGCACTGGGCCCATGAAAACTGTACCATCTGGACCAAGGGGGTAATTATGGTAGCTGGGAGGCTATATGGACTGAGGGAGGCTGCCAGCAACTCAGCCCAAACGGTATGAAAGCAATTATCAACATGAAGTCAATTCTGAAATGTGTGCATGCTTATTGAAGTTAAGAGACATACTATGCAGCTTCTTTGAGAAATTGATGTTAACGTTCAACATTTTTTCCCCTTTTCTTTCTCTCTAACCCTATGTCCCTCACTCGGTCAATTTGTTTGTTTCTTTATTGGTCTTGGTCCATATGTCCGTCTGTCGGACTAACCCCAGAGCTGCTACAAGTGCCAGAATGTGGGGGCGTCCCTCAGCTGCTGTTGGAGAGGCTGCTCTCATAAATACCACTATGTCTGCGCCAAAGAGATAGGTAAGAGACCACAGCGAGAGAAGGAAGAGAGTAACAAGGGATGAAAAGGGGAGAAAGGCCCGGGAGAGGGAGGAGAATTGAGGAGGGAAATTGGGAATGAGAAATTGAACGTGGGTTTAGAGGGCAATAGGTAGGGGAACAAATAAGGAAGGTAGGAAAAAAGGAGAAAAATGAAAAGAGAGGGAAGAAAGCGAAGGGAGGGAAAATGGATGTGTGAGAAATAAGAGGAGGAAAATGCATCAAGAAGTAACATTATTGAGTGCAAGAAAAGATGTCTGAGAGTGCTAGGGGAGAGCAAAAGAGGAAAGGAGGGAGGGAGAAGAGGCAGGGAGCCTTGAATAAAGGGGATGATGAGAGGAAAGTGGGACCCTGGAGTGTGCAAGACGGAGAGGGGGAAGAGATAGAGGGAGGAGGGTGTGTATGCGTGCATTATTGACCACAACCCCTGTGGCTCCGTCCATCCATTCTGCTGTCTGGGGACTGAATGTGCATGTGTGTGTGTGTGTGTGTGTGTTCGCATGCGTCGATGTGTGTGCTTTCCTGTCTGAATGCTGGCTCAAACGCTTCCCTATGAGCGTCTTACAACCACATTCCCTTCAATGATTGTGTGTGTGTGTGTGCGCGTGTGTGTGTGTGTGTGTTCTTGGTCATTGTTGTCAATATAAGTGAGCGTCTGTGTGTCAGCACATGTATTGTATGGCTTCCCCTTACATTACCTCATGCCAAGGAAGTACAGTGTGAGGATTAGAAGGCCTGCCACGTCTGCCTAGCCAGCACAGGGTGCAGTGCGAGGCCCTTTTTAATCCTGCTGAGTGCACCAGCCATATCTGACTGCCTGCCTGTATCGCAACTCATCCACTCAGCCTCTCTCTTTCTTCTGATGCTCTCTGTCTCTCTCTCTCTCTCTCTCTCTCTCTCTCTCTCTCTGTCTCTCTCTCTCTTGCTCTCTCTCATTTTAACCCTACCTCTTTGTCATTTTTCAAGGGGGGGCGGGGGTTGTGTGCATTCTCCTCATGCTATTTTGTTTTAATTCATTGTTATTGTCTATCTGCATTGTTGTGGCTTATTCTCTCCTTTTTTTTTTGCTTTCTCTCTCCTTGCGTAGGCTGCACATTCCATGAGGATGACTTCTCCATCAAATGCCCTAAACACGAGGTAAGAAAATGACTCAACGCCTCAAAACTAGTGAATAAATTCACATGAATCGTTTATATTGTACTTTTTTGAGGGTTTAAAATATTTTATCAAACAGTGAGTCATGCATTGAAAAAAGGAGGGAGATGATTTAGATTCTCGCAGGGTAACAACCTCTCAGACGTGTGTGTTCTCATGTATGTCTGTGTACAGTAGGTGTGCATAGGTTTGTGCTCCTATCAAACCACTTATAGCCTCTCTGCTCCAAGAACCGCTTTGCGTTTGGATTTTTTTTCTCTCCCCTTCATCCCTCTCCCCAGCACAGAATAGTTCACACATTGCTGTCACAAGCAGCAGCACCATGGCTGGATAGAAGATACAGTGCAGAGCAGAAAACACAATTGTCAGCGCTTGTAAAACAGAAAGAATCAGAGGGAGAAACACAAGGGTTCAGGTTGGTGTTTGTTGTATCAAGTACACTGTCTACTCCGCTGCCAAGATGATCAGGATCTCATCTTGGACTGACCGATATTTTGTTACCAAATCAATATGTACCCAATGACCTTGGCAAGCTAAACCCATATAAACCACCAGTCGCTGTGTAAACACTCAGTTATGTGCCCATTGCATATTACTGTCACTCAACACCCACTGTTATGACTGCAGACCCCTGCAATTACAATGGGTCATAGTTTTTGTGTTAATATGAGCAGTCCACTCCACATTCAACTTTCCTGTAAGACAGACGCCATCTGGTGGTGGCGTATGTACACTGCAGCAAGGAGAGGAAGGTCAAATGCAGAGGGGAGGGGGGGAGGGAAGTAGAGAGGGAGAGATGCTGACATTCAGCAGGGAGCAGCGGTGCATTGAGGCAGCAGTGGCAGTAGCCTCCCTCCCCCCCCCCCCCCCCCCTCCATCTCTCTTTCCCTCTCTCCCCCTTTCCCTCTTCCTTTCCTGTTCTCCTCTGTGCAGACTGACAGGGATGAAAAGCTGGCTGCTGATCAAAACAACCCACCCAGCATCACTGCCTGCTATCCTACCCACATGCTCTCTCCACCCTTTCTCTCTCCTTCTTCCTCTTGTTATTTCTCGTTTTTTTTTTTTTCGCCTTATTTTGCTTGTGCGCCTCCCTGCTGTTTTCAGCTCCCCCACTCTGTTCACCTCTCATCTCCTGCGAGCTCTCCTTTTTTTTCCTCCATTTTTTCAGTCCTCCTCCCTTCATCCCTCCTCATCCCTTCCTCCTTCTTTCTCTCTCATCTCCTCTCTATTCCTCTCCTCGCCTCTCCTCACCTCAACTCCCACGTCTAAGCAGCAGAAATAGAGTATGTGAAACACAGAAAAAAAGGAAAGGCAAGACAGAGAGAGATTGTTGTTAGCGGGCTGAGGCGGAGCTGTCATCAGCTAAGGGATCTGAAGGTCTGTGTGTGTGGGTCTGTGCCGCGCCAATTTACGCTGAGCAGCCTAATCAAAGGGAAGAGCAGACACGTACGTACACACACACATACACACACACACACACACACACACACACACACACACACACACGCATGCATACACACCACCGCATCCATGGGTCCCCCTCTGAAATTCTCCCTCTGCCTGTATTCACTTGGTTTCAGGGCTGGAACACACATATCGATAAAATCGCACACACATGTTTCCTTCAGCTGTGGCTTCTCTCAGCTAAGGGACACACACTGTGCGTCCACACAGGTTCATTAACAGGTTACCTGTAAGCTCCCAAACATATGCACATATTGAGCGACAGAGAGACAGGCAGGGAGAAAGAAAAACAGTTTTGTGCTGCGGCTGAGTGGGAACAAAAGACGAATGGGGGCAGTTACATCAGAGAGCGACAGAATGAAAGAGACAGGGATAGGAAGCGAAAAGAAGGGCAAGAGAGACAAGCAGTACTCACTGATGGAGAAATTGAGGAAAAAAAACAAGTGAGATTGAAGGTTTAAAAGAATGAGAGTTACTTCAGAGAGGTAAACGGAAAGAGAGGAAAGGAAGAGGGAGAAAGAGGGAGAGATAAAAAAAAAAAACAGAGAGTGAAGCTGCTGGTCCAGGCCATAAGGATGAGCAACTGGCAGTTCAGAGAGAAAGACAGAGAGAGTGAACGGGAAATACTGGGGGGCTGCAGAGGAGGATAAGGGGAAAGAAAACGTTCCACCACCACCACCACCACCACCATCACCACACCAGCGCAATTAGTAGGCGTTCCTGCTGTGTCTTTCACAGTGGAGCTGGTTCACTGGCCAGCTGCATCCATCTCCCCACTCCTGCACACTGCAGCCAACTCGCTTTCATGTCTGCAGATCAGCACAGAAACACTCACAAAGCTGCATGTACAGCACACACATGTGGGCTCCCACCTGCAGTACACCTGGACGTACATGTATTGCTGCTTTTCTGTTCCTAAAAAGAAATACTGCACAGTGTTTACAATAGCTTAGACTCAACGGAACAAAAAGGCTCATATTCGGCACCGCTGTGGGGCCAATGTAGCAGTCACTGAGGGAATACCTCAAAACCTCTGGCACAACTCATACTTCTCTTCCCCTCTGTGTGTTTGTGACTTGAATACATGTCATTCTCTCTTCTCTTGTTTTACAGGACCTGTAAGATATTCCAGTTCACCACCTCCAACACCAACACCACCTCTCAGCCAGGCAGGTGTCACCTATCCAGCAAGGCAAACAAAGATGCTGTCCTAACAGCCACCTATACCTAAAAAACACGGTGATGACTGATGACGGACAGGCACATCGGCCAGTGGGGCTAGGGGAGGGTAAAGAGGCTTCTCTGAGGTGAAGGTAGGAGCATTACAAACCCTGGGAGAATGGCTCCGCAGAGAATAGCTGCTCCCTGAACCTGGCCCGGAAATGTGTTTTCTCAATTGAGCCCCTCACTGGAAGGCAGAAGGCAGCGGCACTGTTTAACAGGAGAATAGACTGCGCTTTAGAGACTGTGTGCCTAGAGCCCAGTGCACAGGGGGGGCTGTTTGAAATGCAGAGCGAGGAATGTGTGTGTGTTCTGCCTTCGGATGGGTTGCTATCATATTCAGACACCTGGCGGACACTGATTGGACAGGAGCCTCCCTCTGGCCACCTTGTCTGTGAGCCAAGAGTTGTGTATGCGCGTGCGTGCGTGCATGCGCGCGCGCGTGTGTGTGATAATCACATTGTCATTCTACAGCCACACCATCAGTGTGTTTGGGCATTATGTGTGAGTGAAGAAGTTCATCTCCAATTCAAGATGTCATTGCATCAAAAAAGCAGCAGCAGCAGCAGCAGCCGCCAACCACTGGATGTACTATCTCAATGTGTGCATTTGTGTTTAAAACAAGAGACAAAACGAAACAAAAAAGGAAACTGTACATGATGATGTGCTTTACAGGTTCTAAATATTCTGATATTGAAGAGTTAACAAAAAAAAAAAATGGATGCAGTATTTTAATATAATGCTCTTATCTTCGGAGATGTATTTTGATGTGCATTATGACTATACAACATCATTGCATCACCCTTGGTATATGTCAGGCTTTGTTGTAATTCAGAAATAAAAAAAAATTAAAAAAATAAAACTCTGTTTAAGAGTGTTACTCCATTTCAACTGTGTGCACATTCAATATGTACAGTAGACACCGCCATCATCACTCAACAGGTTGCAGATCAGGGCTCCAAGGGTCCAACCGGGAGTCAGGTCATCTCACTTCATTTCTATGTACAATTCAGAAGTATTACTGTTAAACATTGCCATGATGTAAGATTATTTCACCTACCATAACAATGCAGAAAGATATACATTCAATTCAGATTTCATAACACACCTGTCTGTTCGTGTATCTCAAATGTAGCCTTTCACTCTTCCATGCTATGTAACATTGCCCTGTACAGGGTGTCAGTTTAGGAACTGGTCATATCAAAAGGAGACATATTTAAGTATTAGAGCATAAAAGAAAGTGCAAAAACACCACACCAAACATTCTCTTTTATGAAGCTCATTATTTAATGGTGTATATAAGTATTTGATGCTGTTTAAATGTAAGATGTGATGTACTAATATAATTGTGTATAGTATTTCCTAGAGATGTTTATTTTCTATAAAATGGAATATGTTATTGCTTATAAAATGTTATTAAAAGAATCCATTGATGAAAAAAATAATGACCTTTTTTGGGAATGTCACTTGTCATAAGTTGGAGCATGCCGTTTTATTGATTTTCATGTCTTTTTGTTTGGAATCGATGACACAGCATCACTTTGTTTGAAATGTTTTTTGTAACGCCAATGTTAAATATACCAGCACCTTTCAATGCTGCTATGACCAATGCCTGCTCTTTTTGTCTTTACTGAATGTGCACTGACATCAACACACTGGAGACACTATTTGGATCAGCAGATTGCATCGTAAAAGTGAAATGATCAAAATCATACTAACACATCCCATCATTACAGTCATATTTCAAAACTTCCATTCTGATCCTAAAAATGTTAAGCATTCAAATTAGAAAAATTAAAGCCTACTCTAAGAATCTGGTATTTAAGAAAGCATATTACAGGTAACTATTACTGATATCAATTAACGTTTGGTCTTTGCTTTCAAAAACACTGAGATTAACAACAAGATTCATTTATTCTTTGTAAAAACTTCTGAGTTTGGTGGATTATCATGTGGTATTAAACACCATTACCCCTATTAAAATGGAAAGCACCACAGGAAATGCTATATTCTTCTTTACAAAATGCTTTAATATTTACATCATAAAAGGATGAAACCAAAGAACAAGGAAGAGATGAAAATATGTCATTTAAAAAGGACACATGAATAATACCTTTAGACATGGCTGTCTCTCATTCATCTCAATCCAACATCTTTCAGTTTTTCACATAAGACACACTATATAAAAAAAAACACTCGTTCTGGGACATAAACACATGCTGAAGTTTTTCTTTTACAGTCCTCTAAAATTAATAAACGGTGGTTCTCTAGGAGCATGAAACTATAATGACTGAAAGAGCAAGTATTGCTCTTTTTAAGGGAGCTAAAAAGGAAAACCAGAAGATTCACTACAGGCTCTCTTTGGAAAATAAAATGAATTATTTTGAAATTTGCTGCATTATGTAACTTATTGCAAAAGTGCCAAAGTTTCACGTTATAGACCGAGTTGTCTGTTGGTGACGCTGCCAGTATTTCTTTTTTTAATCATAGTTGCATACAGTACAAAAGGTCAATATTGAGTCAGACGATGTGATGCAAATGACTTGATACAGTCTCGATTTTGACACTCATCGCCATGGCAACACATTACAGTAACTCATTATTTGGGTCTGGTCAAAAGCTACCAAATAAAACAGGTTTTAGGGAAAGAAAATAAGCATTTATCACTCTGCTTATGCAAAATACTGCTTAATCCATGTTCATACAGATTATAAATACATTTTAAAATATGTACACAGCAAAACAAAAAATGACCTCTATGAAAATAACTTCATAAAGCCACATTATTACTTATCTCATTGAAAATCAGCCTTACAGGGCTAGTGCAGATAGAGACAGAGAGCCAGTACAGTGAGTCACCTCTCCTCAGATTATCACCAGTAAAAATATGATTCAAATCAACTGGAGTGGCTTCCCACTGAACGAGCCCACAGTCGGACCAATCGAGTTTGGTCCTTTTCCTCCCACGAACAAGAGACACCTCACTCTGCGGCCAATCAGGGCAGCCCGCCACTCCAACCCACTGAGCACTCCTGCCTAAGGTGCATTTATGTCAAAAAGTTTAGGGTGGGACTGAATAACGACAGGGCAAATATCTCTCTCTCTCACACACACACACACACACACACACACACACACACACACACACACACACACACACACACACACACACACACACACACACACACACACACACACACACACACCCACACACACACACACACACACACACACACACACACACACACACACACACACACACACACACACACACACACACACACACACACACACACACACAGACA
>CALSCE010010635.1:1598514-1611384 GCA_943593645.1 Bovichtus variegatus
GGCTGGGCCTGAAGTTGCGTCTGCGGCTGGGCCTGAAGTTGCGTCTGTGGCTGGGGTTGTGGCAGAGTCTGGGGGGCAGGCGAGGTAAAGAGGGCATGGGGTGTAGAGCTGAAAACTGGGTTTGGTCCTGGCAAGCCATGAGGTGAAGCTGCCAGGGCTAGGGCAGACGGGCTGAGAATGGGTTGGGGCTGCTCCACCTGGGGCTGTCTGAGGCTCTGGGCCTGCGGCGGGGAGGCCGGCTTCAGCCTTTGTGTGGAGTTGGGCACCTGGGCCAGGGGGGACTGCTGGAAGGTGGGAGGCTGGAAGGCCTTGTCTGGGGTAGAGGAACTACGGATGATGGGAGGGCCCAGGAGTGCATCCAGGTGGGGGCTACTGCTTAGGATGGAAGAGGAAGATGAAGATGGCGGTGTGGTAGTGGTGGTTGGAGGGGCAGGTAAGGTGATGGACTGGGTCAAACCAGGAAGCTCTTGGGTGGGAGTAGGCCCTGTGTATGGAGGGTTATCAAACAGTCCTCCAAACTCCATGTCCTGGTTGCTGATTAGCTGTAGCATGTCTGAAGAGGGAGAGAAATCAGAGCCTCAATCACTGCTACTGATCAAGTAAAATAGTTGATAAGAATTGGAAATCAGCAGTTCTGAATAGGAACCAGTTTAAAATGTATAAGACCATTTGTGGTCACCAAATTTAATTTATGACAAATTACTGTTGGTGCAGCTTGAATCTGCTAAAATAAAAAAGGCAGTGTATACCTTCAACGCATTTTGCTTTTCATACTCATACATAAAATATGACCGATATGAATTAGAATCAGGAATCAAGAATAACCAAAATTGGATCTGAATCGATCAATTTAAATTAATAAATGCTGACATACAGAGTAAAAACAGAACAAAACCTTGCACACAAGACAAACACGCCAAGCACCATGGATACATATATTGTACTTTCTATACTTAATGTTCATCAACCCATGTGCACTCAGACTATTATAATATTCTTGCAGCTGTGGGCCAAAGTAATACAAAAGGACAAGCAAAAAAACTCCCATGTACTTTGACAAACATATGAAAGAGTTGTGAAAGTAATGATTAACATGATCAACTATTGATTAGCATGATATGAACATCTTAAGAGATCTTAATGTTCCAAACATGTTTTTGGTTTTTTTTTCATATAAACTGCTGTAGTTTAATGGAAAATGATTTTTAAATTAATATGAGAAATATTTTTGTTCAAAGTGTATTCAAGGCACCGTTAGATATAGTCTGTTCTAGAAAGATGCCAAATGGACAAAATATTGAATTGTCTCTAACTTTGATCTGATGAGGCTCAAGAGGAATATATTGCAAAACTGACACTCGGGTGTATGTTGTGTCTGCAGTGAAACGCAGCAGCCTGGATTTATAGTCCAGTGTTTTGTATGAGGTGATCGCTCTTGACCAATCAGAGCGCGTCTCAGAGCCTTGCTATGCCGATCAGCCCAAGACAGGAAAGAGAGCGAGCGCTGTCTGTGGCTGCGCGCGAGGTTACCATCGAGCAGCATCACACAGGGTTACTGTCGGTCAGATTTAGGAAGATGACGAGTATGCCTGCAGGACGTGCTTTCCTACTACAGTTTACGCAAGGGTGCCTTGTGCACTTTGATATTATCCCAAAACATATATTATAAATATCTATCGCAGGAAAATCCCTCGGGAAATTTAAGACTATTACACCACTGATACATGTCAAATTAAACAATGTTTTCTTTCATCTACCTCACTAACATTACGTCAAACGAGTGATGAAAATATGACCATAACAAATGCATAAACAGTTTAGTTGATACGCCAGTATTTATATATGCACACGTTTTTAATATAAATTAGTTTTTATTTATAGCGTTACCGCAAACGTAAATAAGCACGTATTTTCAACAAGAAAACAAACCAGTACGAAATGTGTCAATAGAGCGCATTGTTACATACATTTTTTTTTTTTTTTTTTTTGACAAATAAATTCAACCTAATATTTGTTAGGTCGGTCAACTGAGGCGGTGTGAACCCAGGAAGGAGGAATGAACGATAGTAACCCCCGTCTGTGGAGCAGGCTGGGGGCGGGGCGCACTCACGACCATTTAGCTGCACGTTAGCCTCACCTATTAGCATAGCAAACCTGCTCTAATAAGGGATCAGTCTTATTATACGATAAGATTATGAGTTATGATGAGCAAGAAACGACACTGCAAACAAAACCGCCTATTATATCATCACCTCAGCTCACCTCCAAAGAAAAGGAGTTAGCTAAATGGTAGCTAGTTTAGCTAATAATGGCAGATGAAAGCTACGCTGAGAGCTGAAACCTTTAGATCGATCACTGGTAAAGCTTTATGTTGGTTAAAATGAGACCTTTAGACTAAACATTAGATGTATAATACTTGAGGCAAGTCAACTAAACACACATGGCATGCAGGAGGTAATGTTGGTTTTGCTGCAAACGTTAAACACGACTAGATTAGCTAACAAACACTGGTGTGTTTTCTTACCATCAATGTCGCTTAAGAGGGCCGTGTCAATATCGTTGGGGTCATTAAGCGACAGTGTTGGATCCAGATTATCCAACGAAGGATCGTCAAAAGACAAGCTGTTCATCTTTACTCTTGGGTCTGGCTTTCCAATGTAGACTTGACTGGCTGTAGAATCGCTCAGAGGGGAAAATGGGAAACTTGTCCCGTCCCTACATTTGCCAAAACGTCAGGTCCCGAGTCTACCTGAAACACGCGCAATGTGAGCTGCAACTTTTTTTTTATTGATGTGTCAACTAACTACTCACTCCTACCCCCATGATCATCCAGGGAAACTTGTCAAACCAAACCAAACACTGGAGCTCATTCAGTACTAACATGCTTACGGCGGCACCCAAAAGAACCCACCTAGTCGATGGTGATTGACAGGCGGGGCAGCCAATCACAGCCTTTGCACTGGAATCCCACGCCCCCTGATTCCCAGGGTTGTTTTGGTTATTTGACTGATGAGGTGACAGCCGCATGTGGAGCATATGCAGAGGTAGAAAAAGTACTCAGACTCTTTTATTTAAGTGAAAGTAGATAAACCACAGTCCTAAAATACTCCACTTCAAGTCAAAGTCCTGAATTCAAAATGTTACTTAAGTACAAGTATTATCAGCCAATATCAAAAGTAAAAGCACAGTTTAGTATAGTATAGTAGAGTTTGGTATAGTATAATAAGAGCATTTTAATGTTGTAGTTCGTCAACATAAAGCTATTTTGGATACTACTGTGTACATTAGTAGTATAGTACTGCATCATGTCATATAACCATGTCTTGTGTGTGTATGTACAAAAAAAAATACAATTAAAAGCACAATGTTCCACAAGGTACAATGAGACATTACTCATGTTCCCTAACAAACTGGTATAATGGCTCCATAATACCTATAAGGGTCTATTTTAAATAATTAAAAAAATATTATCTACTGTGTATAAATGTAATAAGTTTTATTTACTAATAAATGAGCCCGTGCTGTTCGTCACAGGCCTCTACATCCATGTTAATATCAGGCACGTATTTCACCAAACTGTATTTTGAGGGAAACAGCATGGATGTGTTTATTGTGGGCTTGCCCCCAACAGCCAATGAGAGCCGAGCGGGCGTGAGCTACCGAAAGACAAGTTTGTCTGACTCGCAGCAGCGGCTCCTCCTGTAGAACCAGCGAAACCGACCAATGAGAAGCCCAGTAGCCTAGTGGGGTGATCTGACGTCACATATCTGGGACTAAGTGATTACATCATGTGTTTCTATCTTAGCAGCAGGGAAATAACCTGAGGGATACAGGTGACCTAAGAGAATATAAAGTAAGGCTAAGTGTCATTATTGGCTTTAGAATAAGTATATAAAAATATAAAAATAAAAATAAATACCAAAAGCTATTCCCTCAGTACAGTTTTACATCTAATAAATTGTTCTAAAGTCAGGCTTCTTCCAGTAAACAACACACATAAATGATTAATGATGTAAACAATTGGCACGGCAAACTTTATTTACGGATCAGCATCAGCTAAATTAGGACTTTAATGTGAACACACTGAACACAAAGGGGGAACCCCACAAAAGCATGCTGGGGAAATAGGTCACTGACCTAGCACTGCAAAGTTGTTGTCAGTACTAGTGGAGTAGTGTTATCAGCCTGTCAGCAAGCCTGCTATTGTAGGCGATGGGTTGTTTATGTAAAGGCGCACGTCTTATTCACTTGATTTGGGAAATTAGCCAGTGATGCTGCACAAGCAACTGAAGAAGGCAAAGTCTATATAGTTCCATACATTGTGTGGAGGTTTGGGGAAATACATACAAATCAAACACAAATCCAATTGTTATGCTATGGAAGAGTGCTATAAGAATTATAAACATAGCCCTCAACATATGATTTATAAACTCACATGCTCTCAAATTTCGAGATTTGGTGGACTTTCAAACTGAAAAATTAATGTTTAAAGTAAAAAAAAAAAAAAGAGGCTTCCAGGCTGTATCCAGAAGAGTATGAACTGAGAGGAATTTGTATGTTTACCAAAACAAACAAAGATTAAAACAAATGCAAAACAAAGATGTATAACAGTAAAATTTGTTATTTTGTGGAATAGTTTTGAAAAGGGAATTATTATTGTGTAATACACTCAATAGATTAAAAACAATTAGAATAACAAATATAAAACTGAAGTATGAACACTAGTGAATAAGAATTTTTGTTTGGGATATAATATATATATATATATATATATATATATATATACATATATTTTGTTTTGCTTCTTTCTTACATAAATAATAATAATAAATAATTAATGTAAAGACAGTAGGCACATTAAGCTATTAAGCTTCAGTATAAACTTGCTTTGCTTTGTCACTACTTTAAATTATTTTATTTTATGTGTATTTGAGTTGTATAATTTGAAAACATGTTTACATTGTTGTTTACATGTTGTGTGCCAGACTATTGCAGCAGAGCGGATATAATGTCCATGAACCAACATGTGGGAGGGGGCGAGAGGCTCATGTGACAATGAGTGACCCGTACAGTGCAAGATTGAGGCCAGGTTGCATCAGCATGTGCATGAGGAAAAAGGAAGAAGCAGGAGGTTGTCACAGAACACTTAATTGTAAAATAACCACAAACAGTTGTGAGGTAGAGGTCACACATTGCTAGTGTTTTATTGGGCAGTTACATACGTGCATTAGGTCAAACTAAATCTGACCATTAGTAATGGCAGCAGACAGCACAGCCACACAGACAGGGAGACACCCACCAACAAAAAACAAGCCTCTCTTCCATGTCCACAAAACATCAGCTAAATTTTCTGCCTCATCCGTATTAAAAGACATTCAGTAACCATTTTTAGAGAGCCAAAAAACAGAGGAATACATGTTGCAATCAGGACTTAAGCTTCATAAAAGCAAGTAACATAAAACACTCCGTTACAGATCCAGAGATATTTAACATACAAACAAAAATACTTAAGTTCCCTTTTAAAGGATCTTCTGGTGAATTTTTAGTAATACTCTTTGTTTAGCCTGCATGGTGAAAGTTTTTCAAAGTGAACACAATGGTTGATTGTAAATTTAACGCTATTATCTCAGTTACCTGGCAACCATATTAAACCTATATAACCATATGTAACCATACAGCATTTAATAAAAAGTTAAAGCTCATTAATCATTAATCTTCCTCAACTAAAAAACATTTAAATATTTAATCATAATGTTTTTGCAGACACAAATATTTTTTTTGCAATGTCACCATTGCATTTATGTTATTAGAAAAAAAAAGCAAATCATTAATATTTCCTTCTAGTGGAAGGCCTATACTGACAACAAGTAATGTTGATGCAACTTCGGCTTTTACAACTTGGGATGCCTTGATTGACAAGGCTTTGGTCTTAAATGGGGTAAAAATAAAACAAACTTTCAAGTGCAGAGAAACGTTAAAACAAACAGAGCCTCGGCAAAAGAGCTGGAATGAAGACAGGATTGCTTTTTGTCTCAAAGTGTGATCTTAAGTACACCAAAGACAAACTCCAGTCAGAGCTACTTTGCTGAAATCAGTCAATCACAGAAATGCTCGGCAGCAGCTCCAACAGGAGCAAATTAATCACACTAGAATGAAAATACGCCAAGAATGAAAGTTTGTCTTTGACCGCACAAATCAAAGAAAGTACAATTGCGTTTGTTTCCTGCAAGCTTCAGCAACAACCACAAAGAGATAAATGATGAAGGACAGGAACAGGTTTTTTTCTTTTTTACATGAATTATAAAAAATACAATCAGGGGATGAGATGATACATAAACCTCTCTGCCTTCTGGATATTACTGAGCCAATACATTTCTAACCAGACACAGAAACTAACATTCCTGTATTTTGAGGTATATAGATTACATAGGTTAGAGTAAATGAAGCTCTACCAATATGAATACATCCTTTACAATAGTGCATTTTTGTAAGCTATACGTTTTGTCTGCAAGTTGATTATGGTGCCAGCACTAAATCATGCTGATAATTTAAATGCCATATTGTGTCATTTTTTTTAATTCCTAAAAGTTTTTGCAATCATAAGTTTAACTGTCCATTGATCCACTATGTGAGCAAGCGCTGCAATTATAGTTACAAAAGTTATGTGCAAAATGAAGTCAATCTAAAGACCATTCCCCATCCCCTAGAAAAATAGTAACCATATTGTAAACACAACGAACAAAATACAGATTTGTTTTGCTTCAAAGTGCAGACATTAATATAGCAGGGGAAGGAAACTGTTCATAATCCCTTAACATTTACAACACATGAACATGATTATTGTTCGACTGGTTAAATTCAGTGCTAGTTGGTCATTAAAGCCTTAATATTCTTTGGAATGGCAAAAAGTGTTTCCAATTGTTCAAGAGCAGCTAAATCTTTTATCTTAGCTTTTCATAGGACTGAAAAGACTGATTGGAAATATTCCACGGGCACGTTCCTTTACCATAGCCATTTAAAATACATAACAGAGAATCCTAACTAGTGCTTTTTAGATTTGATGTTTTTTTATTCCCTTTGGTTAAAGGAATGCTGGCATACACTCACCAAGAGTAGCTAGGATTTAGCTATTATATTCCTAGTTAGCAAAATTAGCCTCCTAACATAAATCTTTTGTTCATACTGCTTCAGGTAATAATAACATATGTTGCCATCCACACATAAGTCTGTATTAGAAGCATGACTAGAGCTCTAACTGGAGTATTTGTGTAGAAAAAAAAAATGCATGAATCGACCATAACCACAGCACTAGTAGTAAATAGTAAAGAACAAACCTTTAAAACAATAAATGTATGAATTAGCAATCAGCTGAATGTTAAAGCAACACAATATAATCCTAACTGTATGCTTTCATACTGACTCAATGCATGGACCTGCAGGGAACTTTTTTCCCATTCATTTTGCAGTAATATACCACATTTTTAAACCACATCAGACAAGGTTAGGTTGTCTTCCTTTGGTGGAGCGTTACAAATGAGATGCAGGGCTGCGAGTAATACATCCCACACTGACAGGTTAATACATCCATATATAGTCAAGCGCAGCACAGTTGTGCGCTGTAAACGTGTTGGACCTCTGCATTTTAGAGCAACACTGTGGCGAGAGAATGACAAGGAGGTGGAGATCACTTGCTACACCACTGCCAGTCAGCAATGAAATGGGACTGTTTGGGATGAATCATTTAGGGCGAGGACCTTTAGATGCCCCTAGAGAGAGGTCGAGGATCTCTGAAAACAGTCTACAAGGCAAAGAGGGCATCCTCCGTCCGCTCGGCCTTCTTGTGGGAGCCATCAGTGGCACGAGCAGGGTGAGCAGGGTGAGCAGGGTGAGCTCCGGGGGGAGATGGCAGAGAGTCTGATGACTTCGCTCGCTCCTCTAGGAACTTATCGAATTCTGAAAGAAACAGATTGATGAAAGGGTGAAAATGAAAAAAGAAAAGCAAGTGGAACATATGCAATTGTGTTCGGAGTCTATACCTTCGCTGGTCACCCCTTCCTCAGCTGCATCCCCTTTCTATTGAGAAGAAAAAAAGGCCATGAGATAATAAGACATATTCTAGGCATCGTTAATGGAGTTGTCTTCGTTTCAAAGACAAGAAGTAAACCTTAGTGTACAGTCGGCGACACAAGAGGCTGATACACTAAAGTATCATACAAGTCAAGTGCCTGTAAAGTTCACACAAAACCATACATAAGTCGTTCATGAAGGATCCGTCAACCATGCATCCTTACACACTTGACACAGGCAAAGACAACAAGGAACTTTCTTGAGCCCGACTCCACAACCTCCGCATGCAAGTTAACGAAGCTCATACCAGGATATTAACTTGACTATCATGAGCACTATGTTAGCATTTGTAAGTCGAACCTCACACTAAACTGTTACGTGTAAGTCATTGGTGGAAATACATTAGATTATAGTGAATGAAAGGATTTGACTTGGAAGGAAACTAAAGTCAAAGGTATCCAGTTATGTGAGATGGATGGATGAAATGTCCAAGAAAAAACAAAACTAAAACCGAGAGAAGAAGAGAGAGAGAACGAAAGAAGGGAAAAGATATAAATCAAGGTAAAGAAGTCTCACCACGTCAGCACAGAGCCACTCCTCTATGTCATCCATGACAGAGGACTGCGATACGGGGATCTATGGAGCAAAGCCATGGACAAACCAAGGGGCAGCACCAATGCCACACAACAGAAAGACACCCAACGGCAAAAAGAAAAATTGTAACACACACAAACACAAAAATAACAAGAATCAACCAAAGGCTCAGAGAGGAAGATGATTTCAAATGAAAACAAATCAAAACAGGAACAAAAAGAAAATGTGCTGAAAAGACACACTCAACCCCTCTCAGGTCTGTGCTGTTATCGTTGTATCATGTGCAACAATCTGCTACTCGGCTGTCTACAATGAGAACAGGAGTTCCCAGGTTTTGTTTTGTTCTCATTAGTTCGGTGGCGCTGACATGGCTAAACAGCTGCCGACTAATGTCACACAGCAGTGTTAATTATTCCACATCATTAGTTAATTAGCAAATCGCTTGAACGTGATTAAGAGATTGATTGGATGGGGAAACGCTGTAAGCACAGGGACCATCGAGAGGCAGGGCAATCCCACGGCGTACACATATATGGGGCATACACACACACACACATGACCGCTGCGTGGCGTGCAGTGACTGCGATGATGTGATGAAGCCACGTCACGGTGGACGGCGTGAGTTTGTGTTTATGTTTGCGTGGGCGCCAAACGATCACAGTAAATCAGGACTGCTAGGAAAGTGTGTTGCGTTATATGTCACGAAAAAAAAAAAAAAAGAAAACTTTTACAGTGGCTCAAGAAACTGTAAGTCCATTCATGAGGAGTAACAATGAGGGAAATTGGAAAAACTTGAAGTCAAAGTCCACATTTGACGTGGACCTGATATCAGAGTTGAAAAGAGAAAACAAAAAAACTTTTCCTGACACCCGGTTAAAGACTACAAAAACACGGGCGGGGTTTCCCCGTGAGATCACAGTGAGTGCAGTGGAGGAGCAGCTCAAAATAAAAAGCCAAGGCAAGTGGGGCAGTGAAAGTCATTCACGGAAAAAAAAATAATAATCATAACACATGCAGCTGTGTGAACAGGGGAGAAAATGCTGTAGAAAAGTGTGCAATAAGAAGTCTGTTCTTATCATGACTCACTGAAAAGAGAAACGTTCAAAGTGTAATAATGTATACTCAAATATTCAGTAATAACAACGACTTCATTTGTACAATGTTAGAAATATTACAACTACCGATTCATATGTTAGTTAATCTATTTCTGGTTAGGGTGAGACGTGCGAGGTTGTCGTTAATTATAGCTAGTGTAATATCTAGGATCCAAAGACAGTTAGAGGACAACTGACAAATACTCTCCGCTACACAGCAAACCACCATTGCTTACTTTTTTTTGGGACGACATGCTATCAGTACTTTAACAATGTCCATCATTGTTGATTTAACCGTGCTGTGTAGCAGAAGTATCTGTGCTTCCCTGCTGTTTTAGTGTGTGACTGTTAAGAGATGAATGGAGCTGATGAAAGTTCCTGGTGACCCGTCAGGCTCATTAACCCATCCACAAAGGGGTGGCATGGAAGTGGAAAGCTTTCAGTAATGGGTGTAGCGTTTAATGTCAATTGAGTGAAATGGAAGTAGGCAATTGGATAAAATCGTATATCATCGTATAAGTCATTTTGTATCACTGGATAATCCAGTGAATTAAATACAAATCGAGATGCTTCATCATGCAAACGTTTGCTATAATAAAGTTAATTGATTTGTAAGATTGTCTGCATAGCCTAATAAAGCCAATGAAATGATACCTCACATAAACAGTACAGAAAAATCAGCTCCGGTTGACAAATCGCTAATATTATAAAGGGATAGTTCATTTTTTTTTTTTTAAGTGGGGTTGTGTGAGTTACTTATCCATAGTCAGTGTATTACCTACAGTAGATGGGGTCAGCACACCCCCAGTTTTGAGAAACAAACAGGAGCGGACCAGCATGGAAGCAAAGCAATGTACTGTTGTGGACGGGGGCAGCAGCAAAACGTATTTTAGCCACTTAAAAAAAAGTGTATGTTGCATTTAGAATATTTTCACCGCTTTACCTTGCTGTCTGACAGCCCTTTCCGACAGTCAAGTGGAGTTGTTATCGCCAAAGCCGCTGCCTCGATCAGTTAATTTGTTTGTGTTATTGTGTGACCTTGGGGAATCTGAACTAACCCTTTAAAAACACCAAAGTCACACAATAACACTGCAAGGTAAAATTACAGTTTTTGTCAAAGGAGCCTGGTACCTTTGAAGAAAGCATAAATAACGGTTCTTCAGTTGCCGTCAGAAAGGGCCGTCTCACGAGGAAAATACTCTAAATATAGCGTACACTTAAACTGATATTGATCTTTCAGGTGGCTAAAATACTGCCCCCCAGTAATCCTGCTTGCTTCTCCAAACTCGGGGCGTGCAGACTGCCATCTACTGTAGAAAATACACTTACTACGTATAAGAACCTCATGCAAGCCCACTTCAGAAAATCAGAAAAATCCCTTTATCGTCATATTGCCCAACACTAGAGTACAACATCTGTATCTGACGTGGAAGTAGAAGTCCTTAGGGGGTACAACTTTGCTGTATGGGCTTTGTGAGCATTTCAGGACAGAGCAGTGAGATGAGGCTGGAAATTAGAGCAGCTCATGAGGGTTATGGATGATGCCGCAGGAGGTTGAGAGCAGGGGTGATGGTGGACATAAGGGAGGGGTAGGAGGACACACTGAGGATGGAGTCCTCACCATTCCTTGGGTAATAAGCCAGCTGTCTATGGGCAGCTCCTGATCTGCTGGGTTATCATCCCCTTTTACCCTCAGCTGAATCAACAACAGAACAACACCTTACACAAGAGAAGAAAAGTAGCGAGCCCCACCACAGCATAGCACACAGTGCAGAGAGAGAGACAGACAGAGGAGAAGTCAAATATGCAAGAGACGGCTGTCATTTAAAAGTGGGAAGGAAAAAGAGGGGAGAACGTAAGAAAACGGTGAAAGGTTCATTCCATAAAGATGAAAATGAGGAAAATAAAAAGGAAAAAAAAAAAGACTGAACTCCCTCAAGTAAAAACTCTGAACGAGGCATAGGGCACCTGAGGTAACTGAAAAAGAGATGGTATGCGTGTGCAGGTGTGTGTGCTTGTGTGTGTTTCCGCATGTGTGTATGGCAGTTCAGGTTTTTAGAATGGCCTGTGTACATAGAGATAACCATGCAAATATATTGCAATGTGTGCTCCGACAGGAAGAATGACTTCAAAAACCAAAGTTTGACTTTTTTCTTTTTTAAGGAAAGACAGAACCGCAAGGACTAATATTCAAATCAGATTTTGAGTACTTACTTATACTTACATACATGCACGCGCAAGACTTTCACATTGCAAGATATTAATTTTAGCTGTTCAGTAATAGCAATAGTCAAATACACAAACCTTCACCCTTTTGTTTGAATTGGATTTCGTTTGATCAAAGTTCGAATATCACTTCACACAGGACAAATGTCACTGTAGAACATACACATGCAGGGAGTGACCAAGGGCTGAGGACAGACTGGTACAGGGCTTATCAGCCATCTAAATACACAGCACCCATACTTGATATATGGGTGAAAGCTGTTCATACTACTACATGCGTCAGTGTACTCACCGCTCCTGCGTTCTGTTGTCTCACATCCAAAGCCGAGGCCAGGCCGCCCACAGCCTGAGGGTCCTCATACTTTACACTGTGCACCAAAACAGAAACAGCATAGTGAAGTTAAGTTTTGGTTTGTTTTTTTAAACAGTCAAAAAAACAGTAAAACAGTAACAATACCTCACTGCTTCTCCCATAATGCTCACCCATATATCATTATGTGAGATTTTTAAAGAGTTTTCATATTATTTGTGGCCATATTGCATTTATAAGATGGCACAGAGCCGAAAGACTGAAAGAGAGAGAGAGAGAGACAGAGACAGAGAGAGAGAGAGAGAGAGAGAGAGAGAGAGCGAGAGAGACAGAGAACAAGAGAGACAGAGAGAGAGAGAGAGACAGAGAGAGAGACAGAGAGAGACAGAGAGACAGAGAGAGAGAGAGACAGAGACAGAGAGACAGAGAGACAGAGACAGAGACAGAGAGAGACAGAGAGAGAGAGAGAGAGAGACAGAGACAGAGAGAGACAGAGACAGAGAGAGAGAGAGAAAGAGAGAGAGACAGAGACAGAGAGAGAGAGAGAGAGAGAGAGAGAGAGAGAGAGAGAGAGAGAGA
>CALSCE010010635.1:1616866-1627670 GCA_943593645.1 Bovichtus variegatus
GAACATTTTACTGGTGGCCAAGAGCACACTTTCAGAGTCGCCAAATTGTTTTCCAAACGCAGGCCAGCCGTTAGGAATTATGGAAAGGGGGACAACATTTTTCAAATTGGGGCACTCATCCAAGGCTCAACACTAACTTTTTCCACCACTGTCCTGAAAAATAATGTCAACCAAAGTCAGTGTAAAGCATCAAAAGATCCTAAATGGTATCCTTTGTTTATTGTCATGTACAGTGGATACTTGCATAACAAAGACACTATTTAAGGGATTTTTATTTAAATATTTGCTTTGATTAAAAAAAACATTAAAAGTTTAATTACGTGTAATAATGCTGCTTAGAGCTAGTGTTAGGAAGTTAAACAGGTCCTTCCTTCTCTAACATATTTTTATTATTACTGCCAAAAACTAAACGTTGCAATTTCTACAAATTTTTACATTTGAATGCATCATGATAATGTTTACCTCACCTTCAAAACTAAAAATGAATGGGTCAGAAACACACACTCTCTGATGTGGTTAACAGACCGAGCGATAGACAGAAAGACGATAAAAGAGGAGTCTTCTTCAACAAATCCCTATAAATAGAGGACAGAGGAACGAGAGACGAGAGACGGAGAACACCACCTGTCGCCCGAGGTGACCTCAGGTAACAGGATAGGAGTCTGCAGTCTGTGGTGCAACACCTGGAAAGTGAGAGTCCATCACTGACCTACTTGATGCCATTTACAGACATTGATTTCATCCTTTTGCAGTGGACGTGTGGCTTATTTGTGAATTGAGCCATAGGGTGTATTATATTTGAATAATAGTAGTAATAATAATAATAATAAAAAACAGCACTAACTGAGAAAGCCCAAATACCTGTATGAGCGCCAGCACTTTGTCTTGTACGATGGTGGGAGGATTGGTTTTGGGGGATATAACTTTGACCAACACACCATCGATGAAATCTCTGCTGGCCACCTGGACATGAAACCTGTGACCACAGTTCTTCACACACGTCTCCAACACCTGCAGAGAGGGAGAAGATTAAACAGAGACAGAAGCCTCGCAAATAACATTTAAAAAAAAAAAAAAAACTGGAAAATGCAGGAAAGCTTGTGAGAGACAGCTGAGAAAAGCAAGACTTCTCATTCTGGATGCTTTCATCACACTGAGGGGCTTTTTAACCAGCTATCAAAGATGTGGGTGGATATGAACACAGCTCAAAAGGCACGGCTGCTATAAACAAAATGAAAGATGAGCAATATCAGACAGAAATACATGGCTTTGACATGGGCCGGGGAGGAGAGACATAGTAAAATGACTGAGAAAGAACACAAGATCTAGAGAAGTAAAGTTTAAAGCAAGGTGCAATCCTCCAATGTGGCCTACGCACTGAAAAGCAACAGCAACATTGGACAAGGCTGCCTGACAATTCAACTCCTCCAGATGTGTCTGGTGAATTTGATGGCAACAAATGGTTTTACAATAATAAAAAAAAGAATAACTTCTCACCGTTAGCGCCAGCATCACTTCTCTGTAGTTCTTGTTGCCACCAAGTCTCTTCTTTAGTGCCCGCATGGCGTCTTTTGGCCTGGAGGGAAACAGCAGAGAAGACACAGCTGGATGAAGCACCCCAGCTGAGAGTAGGCATATCATCTTTGACTTTGTTGGCATAAATTATTTTCTGTGCCACAATAACAGATGCCAGTCAGTCTGTCAGCAGAGCTGTTTGACTAAGACAGAGAAGTGCCGTCACACCATCTGTTTCTCTCTTTTCTTTCTGAGTGACTATCTGTTTTCTCCCAAGGCCAGATCAAAGCTGTCCACGCGTGAAGACTTCAGGATGGCTTTCTGCCTCACACTGCCCGTCTCTTCACTGCAGATGAGATGTAATAAGCTTTTATGAACTCTTTCACGAGCTACGGTACATCCATTGAGTGCAGGAGCTGAAATAGGCCGAAATGGATGCGGATGGCGCATGAAGTCTGATATACAGCTTCGTCCAACAGCACTCTGTATTGGTGGAAGGTTCTGATTCAGTGTCACAGTGGCCTTTTGTTGTTTTTTTGGACGGTGCATCTGTTTTGTTATATCTTGTTTCAGCACCCAGTAGCATGTGTTAAGACAATATTATGCTCACACAAAAAAAAAAAGACATTTTCAGTTGCAGAGTTTCCCAAACCACCAGTCTAAATCTGCCAACCAGACATTGTTGAACTCGCTGAAACATCTTGAATACAAAAAGTTCTGTGTTCTGTGAAGCTGAACTCTTTCTCTGTGTGTGGTTATGTGTGTGTGTGTGTGTGTGTGTGTGTGTGTGTGTGTGTGTGTCTTTGAGTGTGACAGAGAGGGCCCCATGTTGTATGCCAAGACAATGAGTGTGTGTAGGCATGAAGAATGTGAAAAGCATCAGAAAAAAGACAAAAGGGAAAGTGCTGAGGGAAAAATGGAAAAAAAGACAGATTCCAATATTCTTGCTGAAATGAACACACTGCATAACGGAGATATTGGACGGGATCCCTTGACGATTAAATGTATTTAGGCTACTGATTAATGTGCCTTACTGTAGGTGAACTAAAAACGTTTTCTCTAGAAAACATAACCACAAGTGAATTCAATGGGGTTGCGGAAGAAAGCTATAAAAGTGCAAATAACAACAATATGTTTTGTTGGATATTAAAAGCGTAGATCACCATTATATGCTTTAATACAAAACCTAATCTGGAGCTGTTATGGTCTGATAAAAAAGAAACAAAAATTGTGAAGTCTGTAGAAGGCAGATACAGGTTTTCGTTTAAATTATTTTGAAAAAGTGACTGATAGGAGCAATGACAAATGCAAATCAGGTCATTTATGTAATTTTTTTTTTTGTTGTTGTAACTACATTGTGTATTCTAAACATTACACATCATTTTAATGCAGGGGACTGACAGAAGAATTTCATTCATTCATTCATTCAGTCAGTGACACGTACAGAAAACAAAAGCCTGTCTGTGGTGTGGTGTCTGTTGGTGAAGCACAGCAGTCAGTGTATTATTTGCTCGAGTCACTCAGTCAGCCAGTGTGACAAAACTGACCAATTCATGTCCCAGATTTTCTGTATTTTACTACCGAACGTTGTAAACCCAACAATGATAAACTTGTAGACGGTGTAGCTGCTCACCCCTCGTCTGTCTCGTTTATGATATCGCAGATCTCCATGTTGATGGTCCAGTCCTCATTCTGTAGGCCTCCATCTGTGGCCCTCTCTGGAGGAAAACACAGAAAAACTTAACAGAATATTTATGTTATTTCGTTAATACAAAAAAAAACAACAACTGTGCCCTTGAATTGTTGTCTCTACCTTTGCATTTGTGTTTAATTTAGGGGTATCAGTGTAAAAAATAAAAGTAAGCGTAGGTCCTGACTTTCCTTCATTATAGTCTTCACTGTAGTGTAGTGTACACAAGTAACATAAGTAACATAAGTGTGAGACGGGAAGGTGGCGGCTTTTTAAAAAGGCCGATATTGTTTACAACCCAACATGAAGTCAGTTCAAATGTAGACAATACTGTTCAGTGGAGAGATACGACCGTCTGCAGGTAGTTTAGTTGCATCTCAGTAATAGTCATTAATTAATCTTGGCTACTTGACAACCCAAACCTGAGAGTGGCTGGCACGGAAGTCAATTTTAGTTTGGATACCTGATCCACTGTGTGCACCCTGCCAGATGATGCTGCATTTTAGTCAGGCTCGGTTATCGTCTGTGCTAAAGTCGATGCACACTAATTAAAGCGACCCATGGTTTACATAACATCGAAAGTGAAAGCGTTGTGTAAGCAAGTCAGCATGTGGTGACATACTTTTCTCTGTAATGTCACTTATTTTTCAGTCAAAGACTTTGTTTCTACACTTTAAATCCCCTATAAGCTTGGCTTAAGATCACGTGCATTTCTCTGTGACATTATATATTAATTATACAACTAAAATAAGTCACAATTAAAAGGGGAAAATAACATCTCTAGATATTTATTAAGACTCTAATATTTAAAGACCGTGTGGTTTGATCAGATTTGATTGACAATGACCTTTTACTAACAGAGCCCCGCCCACTTGAAACCAGTGACATAAGCAGGGAGAGAGAGAAAAACAGAAATCGCTTGTAAAATAACCAAAACTGTTCTTACTTTGGAAAATCCTTCAGAACATCGTGTGTTCATGTACGATCCCATCCCTCATAGTATGAAGGTGATCGAGAAAACACGTTTACAGGACCTTTACTTGGATGTATTTTGCTCTGTTTTTGTCGAAAATAACTGACAAAATGTAAAAATGTGTAATAATAATAATATAGTAAAACACTATAACCTGATAGGATGTTCAACAAAAAGAAATCTACCCTAGCTGTTTGTTATTTCAATTATAAATTCTGGTAAAAGTGCTTTCTACAGGTTCTTTTTAAGGTGTGGTCTGATTCATTAAGAGCCAAACTGGAAACTAATCTGTCAGAAGGGTTGAGATTAAATATTGGGTCGAGCATCAGGAGACGAGACAGATCAGACTGCTTTAACTCTTTATTCAATTTAGTTTTCACATCATTGTTATCTCCAAGTCTTGCAAGAAACTCTCATGAATTGAAATACCATCCACCACCTGTTGCTCCGGTGCCTCCAACTCTAGTCAATTAACTAAATGGACCAAACAGTCAGCTAGAGAGAGGGACCGTAGCTTTTCGGAGGAAAGTGAAGCTGGTTGTGGTTGTGTGATGTGGCTGTGTGTACATAGTAACTGGTACAACAGCTGAAAAACAGAAGCCACTGAGACCTGCTGCTTTAAAACTCCACCCTAACCCTTTTAATAGCATTTTGGCTCCAGCCAGAAAATAATGTCATCCAGACTGTGAGAAGCTACAGTGATGAACAGGCATCGCAGTCATCACTGCGTTCCTCGCTCTGTCTCCTCCTTCCTCTCCCGTCCCCTGAATCCATCCATCATGTCAGTGAAAGCTGATATCTTTCAGGATTGCAATCATCTGGGGTGAATGTCACAGTGGAACAGAAAAAAAGGTTTTCTACCAAAGTGAGCTGTGACCGAGTTCCTGTGACTGACACTCAATAGATTCTCATTAGACGATTCTTGAGTTTGGACAGGAGCTCCTCTCCCCGAAGCCCAGAGGCCCAGAGCAGGCTGTCATGCCCAGGCCAAGAGCCTCTCACTGGGCCATGTTGCCTTCCTTTTGGGAGGCTCAACATTGGAAAAGACTGACAGCCATGACTTATTCATGCTCTATCTCCCCTCTCTAATAAACTTGTCACAGACTGGGCAAGCACCGAGAGACAGGCATCTTATTTTTTTTTTTGGCGGGGGGGCAAACTCCCACCTACAAACACACTTATCTACAGAAAGAGAGAGAATAAAAGTGAATTTCAACGTGAACAGCATTTAAAATCACTGTTCTGTGTCTGGGTGTTGGAGTGCACATAAAGCATAAGATTGGAGGAATTAACCAGCGACGGCTACTGGGATATCCCATGTAATCTCCTCAAGTGGATTGTCAGGTCAAGACAGGGCAGATCACGAGGGGCAGAGGAGGCAAGAAAAGAGTAAAGAAATCTGATCTCTCCATGTGAAATGAGCTGGAACGAGCTGAACAATCAGAGCCTTGCTAATGAAGTAAAATGCCCGCTGAGTGCATTCATTCATGGTGTTGTTTCAATCCCCCCAGTACTAGGAATCGACACACCAGCGAAGCCAGTCGATCACGTGGCTTTACCGGTGGCAGGCTGTGCCATCCGCTGCCAACAAAGCCACGAATCTCTGCCCCTCTCGGGCCCCATCTCTCCACGTTCTTGTCCTTTAAAGACTTCCTTTCTCTACACTTGTCTTTGTGTAATGTATTTGTCCACTTTTGCCAAAAGCTTGTCGCCTAAATGAAAATGGCTTCAAATTCTGGTCACGTACAGAGATCTTTAGCGTAGAATGAACCTGCATGCAGAGGATTTGTTTTTGCTCAAATAGTGCATGATATTCTGCAATGGAAAATAGTCAGTGGATACTAGAGTTGATGACATGGCAAACATGGTGCATTACAATGTGCTGTATTGAACAATCTTAATCTGTGAACGGACTACTGCATTACCAATACCGCTCACTGACTGACAGACTGCGCGAATAGCCTCTGACCAATATGCTTATCTTTAGGAAAAAACAGTACAGCGGTGGAGAAAAGCGGGCAACAGGCCTTCAACGTGAAGCTGCAGCATGAAGAAGAGAAAAAGAAAATTCATTCACCACCTCTAACCTCCTCCACCTACGTGTCAGTCATTTAGGAAATGAGAACAGTTCCTCACAGTGCACCCCTCAGCATCTGTTCTGTCGATCTCTCTCTCATTGTTTCAGGTAAGCTGATCCTGTGCCCTGCTGCTGTGGTGTACAGTACCACCGCAACAGCCAAACAGACAGCTGGCTGTACAACTCAGCGCAGTGCAGGAACTCAACCGGAGAGATCAGGCTGGAGATACAACCATCTCTGTGAAGTAGGGAAATCCAAGATGTGCCGCATACAGCCCACGGCATGACCTAGAAGGACCTCAGTCGAACAAAATGCTTGAGACGATGCTCACAGTTGGTAGCCGAGGGCCGTCTTGGATGACATGGCACAAAGCAGCTGACCAGTGGGTGGTGGGCAAGAATTCAAAGGCCCCTCTAACTTCTACAGAGGTCCTTCCTCCAAACTGTTTCCATCCAGTGCACTAAGGAGCTACTAACTTTCTGTCACTAGGAACTGAAAAACAGATTAGGCAAGAACGTGAGAAAGTCTGAGATCTACAGACAGGCCTTTATTTATGAACGGGCAGCATTCAAGAGAAAATATGAAATCAACAAATGCTTTTGTGACAGCTACTGCATTTACTTAAAAGGTAAACACAAATCAACATTGTGATTTGTAAATGTTTGGTCCACATCTGTTTAGCAGGGACTGGAACTAAAAAGGTAACAAAACAGGAAATGCTGCTTTAAATCTTTAAGATCGTTTACACAACTGCGTAAACGTTCGAAATAAATTCAAAACTGTTAACAAATAAAGAGGGTAAGTGCTATAAAGAGTCAAGTTCAGGTAGGAAACAGAACCAATGATGGCGCTGTCTGGATGAAAAGGGCAAAACAGTAATGATGTTGTTATTATAGTGCACTGGGGTGGATGATATTACCAGAGTGGATACTTCCTTATCACTGAGCCTTACGAGATGTAATAAACTGATAAGGAAACAAAGCAAAAGAAAAGTACATCGTTGTACCCAGACAACACGTTTACATTATCAGACAAAACGTTTTCTACCTTTAGATCTCACAAATAAAAAGCTATTTTCATCCTTTTGTTGTCATTCTCTAATATTAAAATGCGCAGCAAAAGCCTTGGTGACAACTCTGCTGGGTCAGAGGTGTATTTTTAAATCTCGGAGCAGTTTTTGCAGACAAAAAGCAAGATGCAAAAAGGGATGCAACCACACCAAAGGCATGTGGTAGGCCACATGTCTCTCATCTCATCTGCAGGACGAATATGTACCACACCACAGAGCCTTACGATTTCAAATGCATTGTTTAAAAACAACCAGGATGACCAAGCAGTGTGGTCAACTATTGTTCAGGATTTAAGGAAATATTGAACTTCAAGCTGGCTCTGCAAGCCACTTTGAGCCATGTCACCACACCGCCCATGCGATCCCCTCTCTTTAAATTTCCTTGAAAATTGCATTGCATTGTCTACACATATACAGGGTGTATTGCACTTGTGATTACAGCGGACTGAGTTAGGTGGGTTAGCTGGCTAACATCAACTGCTCATTCCAAGTAGATGACGTTTGCTGCGATGATGCTTGCTAGCTCGCTATTTTCCTAACGTAAACCCTCGTAGTTAAACACCAAATGTCTGTCCATGCTCACATTATGTACGGTAGAGGAAGTATCACATCTGTAATGGATCATTTCAAGGCTAACGTACCTATACATTGGCCCACGGGAGTGCTGTACGGATTTCCAAGTAAGAACTCCATTTTGACAACAAACAATCCGCTCGAGATTGACAGAGGCTGAGGCCCAGAGGCAGGACCACCTAGCCCCGCCCACAGAGAGATGCTATTGGTCAAAAAACTGAAGGCTCAATAGCTATAGGCTGGAATCAATGTCAGTCGTATTTAGCAACGGAAGCTATGTTCAACAAACCTTTTTAAACATATAAACCATGATACTAACATGTATTTTACTTAATATCGCACCACAATTGTATGTAAATGAACAGAAATACACAAGCAACGATAAAAACAATTGGCTCGATCATTCATCCGTTGAATATATAGAATATGAATATGCATATTGACGATTAACTGGATATATCCTACATTGTACTTTTGAGGGGAAAAAAGGTTTAATCAACAGAAAACAACGGTGAGACATATCTTAGTGTCATTATAGCCAAACATTATTTTAATGTGTGTTGCTGTTACATGTAGTCATCGGTAAAGCAAGTATATTTTGAAGTTAAACGTTTATTTTAACAGAATGAACATACTTGAACGCAGCTTAAAGTCAGCCGGTTGCTATGTTACAGTATGTAAACAGCAGCGGTAAGAAGTTAGACTTTATCTAGCTAAAATGTGTAGAAAACATTGTAGTGTAAAAACAATTGTAGCTAGATGTGTCAGTTGTCGTTGGTAGGGTGATAATGTTAGTGTGATCGTTAAACTTGTCTTAGCTAAAGTTTTTTTTTTCTTTTGGTTCTTAAGCATCATCTTTAACTGAAAAAAAAAACAAGCTCCAAATTCACAAAATATGATCTACTTTGTTCTTTGAGCAGAGGGTGAAGTGAAGGAAAGCGTGTCTCCAACCCCACCAGCACCATGATGGAGAGGTGCTGTGGTATTTTGATGGATGAGCACATTCTGAAGAAGGCGTTAGTGGAGCAAGATCCTCAAGATCAGGCTGGTCGTATTGTCAGTGCCGAGGGAATCCACTTCAATGAAGTCCTTAAACTACATCTGGAATACAGAAGTGAGAAAAATAAATATCAGTGCATGATTCAGTATTGGGTTAAGTTTATGTGACATGTTGTTTGTTCACAGACATCCTGATGATTGATCACCTATGGGAATTCACATCCTTGGCCAGACTGGGTTTGAATAACAACTTCATAGAGAACATTGAGGGCCTCGACCGTCTGATTAATCTGACATGGCTTGGTAAATTGAAGCTCTGTGTTAATATTCTCACGCTTTCTTTTAATAACTATGCCGGCATTAACAAAAATGTAGACAATATCTTAAACTATGAACCCAGTAACTACCAGTAATAATGACATTCATCCTGAATATGTCTTTTAGATCTGTCATTCAACTGCATCGAGAAAATTGAGGGTCTGGAGTCTTTGCAAAGGCTTGAAATGCTGAATTTGTCCAACAACAGAATCTCCGTTCTTGAAAACATGGACACACTTGAGAGACTCACTCATTTCTTCTTTGCAAACAACCTCCTTGGACAGTTGGACAACGTATGACAACATTTTCTTGCATACATCTGTCACATATTATGTGTAACATTCTGGACTTGTATTGCAAGTATTATGTAACATTTGTTTTTTGCAGTTTTAGAAGATAACATTACAGAATTTTAACATCTCGCAATTCTAATGCATTACAAAGGTGCTCTATCTCAGGAAGTTCAAGGACCTGTTCACCCTCAACCTATTCGGAAATCCTGGCACTAAGGAAGACGATTACAAATTTTTCATCGCAGCCTACTTTCCAAACTTGGTGTGCCTAGACTACAGATTACTTGACCAGAAGACAGTAAGTATTAGTGGCATGTTTTGACGCGAACCCAAGTTTATTTGGAAATCCCACATGGCTATTTACAATTTGCCGTGTACATACTGTAACTAAATGTGTCTATGTACAGAAAAATGAGGCATCTATCAAATACCAATATGTCCTCGAGGAGCTGAGATGTGAGGAGCTGCAGATGCAACATGCTGATAAGACTGAGGAAAGCCAGGAATCGGAAGTCCAAATACACACAGTAATATAAAGCTGACATTTGGTTGTCATCAACAATGTTTTCAAACTGAGCTCTCATCATTTGTATACATACCGTGTGTACGTTGTTCTTCCCTACAGGATGCCTTTGTGGAGTTCCTGAATGGCTCTTACCTGTTTAAGAGCATGCTCAAAGACGATCCAGAGGCAGAGAAACTACACCGTGTGCCTGAAATGGCTCATCTGCTTCAAACATATCCTTTGTTGTCTTGTCTTTCTAATCCATTCAGGTGTAGTAATATTAATAGTAATACATAATCGAGGGGAAACTAGCACTTGAATTCCTTAACCCTACACTTACATTTGAGCACCAAATGGTGGAGCTGTGTATGCAGTTATTCGAAATAGGTTTGGCCGAACATAAGCGAAGAGAGAAAGAGGTGAACTCCTTCTTCTGTGGTCAGAACAAGGCTGTGACAGGGTACCAGCAGAGAGCATCGCACATATTGGCAAAGTTTGAGCAGCAACACAAAGAGGTGAGCTGCGAGGACCAGAATGTTTTCAACTGTACTGTACTATTTATTAGTGATTAATATAAGGATATTTCTTGTGTTTTACACCTTTCGTAGAGGATAGTGGATATGCAGCAGTTATCAGACCCAGACCTACTGAAAGTCAGGATCAACCACTGCAACGATGAAATCAACCAACTCTGCCACAGCCTCATGGCGCTGGAGTTTCAGATGGTCAGCCAGCTGGAGGTCAGTGTGTGTGTGTGTGTGTGTGTGTGTGTGTGTGTGTGTGTGTGTGTG
>CALSCE010010635.1:1627680-1648269 GCA_943593645.1 Bovichtus variegatus
TGTGTGTGTGTGTGTGTGTGTGTGTGTGTGTGTGTGTGTGTGTGTGTTCATAATAAAACCTCCTATTCATTTCAGGATATCATCAAAAGCTTGGACATCAACATCTCAGACATGGTTGGCAACTTCACTGAAACTGTTCAGGGGATATATCCTTTCATCATCTTAAGCTTTGAATCATTTCCAATAACACTGCTGTTCTCAGGGTCAAGCTATTGAGGTACTGTTCCTCCTCATTTGGGGAAGCGACTTGCTCCCAGTCCAATAGTAATGTAATCAAATCTCATCAATCAAATGTCAGTGTTTGAAACTTTCACACACACACACACACACACACACACACACACAGACAGTTTGGGTGCAAAACGAGTGATAATCTAAGTTAGACTTTCCATGACACAGTACATACATTTGCGCAATGTCGAGACCTGGAGGATAATTATCACGGGAATGTACGGGTGACTACTTTAGCAATTCTGGATAATGTGGCCAAGGACAACCTGGATGAGGACTTGCCACATGATGTTAAAATGGTGAGTGTCCTTTTAGACCAAAGTGGACTACTATTATTAAAATGTCAGCAAGGATTTATCCCTCAGTTCTGCTCTGTAATCTCAGAGATAACTGAACATTTGTTACCAAATCTGTCAAAAATTACAGCATATTGTCTGCACATCCTATTGACACTCCAGTGTAACTTTACAGCCACCACTTTTAAAGTCCTGAAAGTAATTTGCAAAATGTAGCATACATATGTAAAGAAGTGTATTGTTTCAGATATAACGGAATAAGAGTTGTCTAATGTGAAGAGATTAACCTGACATGAGATGATAGAGTTTAACCTGAATGGGTCAGACAACATGGTTTTGACCTTTCACACCTGTGTTTTCTCTGTGTAGCTGTTTACAGACAGGGACACAGTGATGGATGCACTGGCCACCAGCCACGATAACCATCTGCTGAAGATCAATGACCGAGAGACTCAGTTGGTTACACGTGCCGATGCCTGGAAAGTGGGCCTCGTTAAAGGGGTAGAGAACTGAAATTACATTACGAAACAAACACACCAATATATATTTTTAGATGGATGACAAACCTCTCTCCCGTATCTCACAGTCTTATGTTGTTTGCTTTTTGTCTTTATTACAGATTCAAGACAAAGAACTTAAGCGGAACCGCATGCGAATCTTAGACATCCACAGATATGTGGACCATTTGTTGGAGCAGCTAGAGGAGTTGCAGTAGCATCATCTTTTAAACATTTCCACCCGAAACTTTTTTAATGTAATTAGTAAATAAATATGGAACAGGACATTTAGCAAGCACAAATATTCGTTTTTTTATAATTTCAATATTTGGTCCGTACACAATAGAAGAATAAAAAAATTATTCCACATCTTCACCTGTTTTTTGCCGCCTATTTTGAGATTAAAAAATACATTTTAATAACCATTATACTGTTTCAGTGTCTTCCCTTGTTCTCGACAAACCACATACATGTGTATTACATCTGTGTGGAGTACACGTCATCATCTAAAAACAACTTTATTACAGAAGAAATAACATTACAAGAAAAGGAAACAGTACTGGGAGTGTATGCCAAAAATAGAAAAAGAAAAATAATAAGTAAATGTTGAACTGAAACAATAAAATAAACAAATTAGGTTACAGAAATCAAATGAAAAAATAAACTTAAGCACAAATCATCACCATGTCCACTAGAGTTGTGACGATTAGTCACAAAATTAATGCTAACTGTTTTGATAATCGATTAATTATTAAAATAATTTCTGAAAAATGTCAGAAAATGCTGTTTTCAATCTCTCAAATATGGCAATTTCCTGCTTTTCTCTGTTTTATGTCATATTAAACTGACTTGGACCTGGAAACTGGGATGAACATCTTTCACTTTTTTCTGACATTTTATGTGTTTGGAAATATTCCAAACATAATTATATAACATCTGAAGTTCTGCATCATAAAAATAGTTATAGTGAAGGATTCAAAGATTCAATGTTCACATTAACAAGCAATATGTGTAGTAAAATATAATGTTTCTTAAGGCTGTGTTAAAAAAAAAACTAGTGAAAAATAAGAATTACAATAAAATAAAATGTTATAGTTTTGTATATACTCCTATTTGATATGTATAATAGATACGACATATGTATTTGTTTTTAGACTCTGCATTTATAAATAAGACCATACATTCTGAAAGTAAAAAAAAGCCATCAAAACATTGTAAATTACCATCAAGTCTCTCGCACTCACATGCTGGTGGTTATAGTGTAGTAGAACATTAAATACAACTCCCAGAATGCATTGGGTTATATTATCCAATAAGAGTCTTGCTCAAGCCGAGCAACAGAGTCCAGCCAATGAAATTCAAGAAAGCTGGATTCTCAAATGAAACGTTGCAGTATCCCTGCTCAGTAGACAGTCCATGGACAGCTCGAAAAATTTAGCAAGTTTTGGGACGTCGGGGAATTTTTGCAGCTGGCAGACCCTCTGTCAGGACCCATTCTCTGTCCAGCTGTGGTGTGCTCAGTCATAAAGTTCATGACGGTTGCTGACGGTGACACTTTAGCGCTCATCATGCCTGTCCGAGCAGAGTGCTGCAGTACTACCGGCTCGGCCTGCCCATCCTCGGCCTCTCTTGTTCCCCCTGCCCCGATCAACACCTACCAGCCGGGGGTGGCCACCTCGCTGCTGTACAGCGGCTCACAGTTTCGGGGTTATCAGAAGAGCAAAGGCAACTCCTACGCCGTTGAGGTTGTTTTGCAGGTAATGTGTTATTCACATGCACTTGTTAGTTTTTTAAAACATTAGTTTGTTTATTGTTATATGCAAAGTCAGCATAAATGTAGCCCTAGTTGCTAACTTGGCTTGACGTTAGCTTGTTATGAGTGTCATACAATACTGACACGTTGACCTAATTTTGCTAGTTTTCTACTGTGACATTTTGAATTTGGACCTAAATGCATTCATTAACATTTTCGTCGCCTATTTTGCACTACACATACTGCCCAAACACGTTAGCATGTTGTGCAACTAGCTACCTAAATGAGTGGAATTCATCTACTTGCGTTGCCTTTGACAGCAATCTCAGCAGACTTACTGACAGAAAATATAATGGCTACTTTGTACGGGTTGTCTCTGTCCACACATCCCTTCCTGCAATGTTTCATTAAGAAGAAGGAGAACCATTTTTGCAGCTGTGCTTATAGGCCACATGAGATACATTATTATTTGTTCCCTAAATCTGTTTGCAGCATGTGACTGTGGAGGACTCATATTTGTGTGGATACCTGAAGATCAAAGGTCTGACTGAGGTGAGCTTTGAAACTAAGTCAGATGTAGAAAGACTGGCCTTTATTCTGTCATAGAGTAAGCACAGAACTGGTATCCACGTTAAAGCGAGTGGGAACTGGTTTCCACTTGCTGGATGCAGGCTAAATTGTAACAAATATTCGAAGGTAGACAAATGTGAGGTCACTAGGTTTGACCTCTTCTTTCGGGTCTATGGCTTAAGTGTGTCGCCTGTATACCCATTACATTACTCAACATATGGAGGGGAAAAGGTCAGCAGGATCCTGAAGTGAATTTTGACTGTGGTAGAGTGGAGTGAAAGAAGAGTAGTCTGTGTCTAGTAATAACAACTCATATTATTTTAAACTGACATTGTTTATGAGAAAATTAAGCCAAGAAAACAGACTGAAATGTTCTCACATTTCTGTAATTGTGTGCCTGCGTGCATCTACTCACTACTGCAAAACAACCTACATACAGGAAGTCAACATGCTTTAAGATGTACAGGTATATCTAGATATTGAGAACATGGGAAAATGGCTGCCAAATCATAATGGTTGCATCACGCTTACTTTAAACACCTACTTCGTAGTCGGCTGCATAACATAAGTCACATGCAATTCTTGAAATCTAAATCCTTCTCATGTTGCTCAGTGATGTATAGCAGCACCCTTTAAGCATTTTAAAAACAAACATAATTTGCAGGCATACATTTTGGAAGCAAGGTTCAACTACTATTAATGTATTTCTATTTCTATTTCCGCTTTCTCTTTCCTTTCTCTGTGTGACAGGAGTATCCCACTCTCACAACATTCTTTGCTGGTGAAATTATCAGTCAAAAAAGGCCTTTTTTAACTAGGAAGTGGGACGCGGATGAGGACGTGGACCGAAAGCACTGGGTATGTCCTGTCCCCCTTTAAAAAAAACCTTTTTTTTTTTTCTTTTTTTAATGATTTTTGGTTGATAATTAATCAATGACCAATGAATTTAGAATTTGATCACTCAAGTGTATATTAAGCAACAGCACATATATGGTGCTGCATTATTTGTGCATTCATTGGTTTAGTGTTTGCAAACGTTTTCCGCCGCTTGCATCAATTTATCATACACCATAACAGCAGGATGTATACATGCATTGAGTACCCACGATGTGAGTAGCCTTTTATATGATGGGAAAGGCACAGTTAAAGTTTAACTTCACCAAAACTGCAGTAAGCTCCTCTAGCATGCAGCTCTTCATCTAACCGGTTCACTGACACTTTGTAAACGTATGTCTTCCATAAAAGCCTGTAAATTGTGCAACGTATTTGTTTTGTCTTTTTGTTGTGAGAGAAACCCATGGAAACTGTTTAAATGAAGTTTATATGAAGGAACAACTGGGATCTCTGTCTTTAATAACCATGTAATGAATAATGATGATAATTTAACGTGCCAGGAAATTAGACTTTGCATTCCTAGTTGCAGTTATTGCCTTCTCTTCATCTACAGTTTCTCTTCTCTTACCTGTATTTAACAGGGAAAGTTCCAGCCTTTTTACAAGTATGCCAAAAGTTTCAACTCGGATGACTTTGACTATGAATCGCTGGACAACAGTGATTATGTCTTCATGAGGTGGAAGGTTAGTACATCATCTTATAACGTCTCTCTCTCTTTGAGTTAGCGCTGAGCTCTGACCTCTACTCTTATGTTTTTCTCTGCACTCTCAGGAGCAGTTTCTAGTTCCAGACCACACTATCAAAGACATTAGCGGTGCCTCCTTCGCTGGCTTCTATTACATCTGTTTCCAGAAGTCCACCGCCACCATCGAGGGGTATTATTACCATAGGAGCTCAGAATGGTAACTACCAAACATTACAAACCAGAGTGAATGTCTTTCGCCACTTTAGCACGTGTTTTTTTACGCCAACATTACTCTCACTTCTCTTTTCTGCTTGCCTCTGTAGGTACCAGTCTCTAAACCTAAACCATGTTCGAGAACACAGTATGCCTATTTATGAGTTTCGGTGACAAATGCACACGCGGGTATCGAGTCAAGGAGGGGACAGTTCATGCTGCCCTGTGGTTAAATAGAACGGGAACAGCGGAGAGCCCTTTAGTGCCAAGATCGGAGCTGACCCGTTTTCCTCGCTGCGGAAATATAACATGTGGTCTGACACTGCTATGGTGGACTGAAAGAAAGAAGGCACGGGAAGAGAAGAGAAGCGTTGAAAGGAAAACAAAGATCAGTGACAGATGGACGGTTCACTGTAGAGCTCATGTTTACCTCAGATTTCATTTTTAACTGATTTGTGTCCCTTTTTTTTTTTTTTTTTCGGTCCGTTTTTATTTGAATAATGTGCTACCTGATTTCTTTGCGCTCTCATAGGATCTGTCCCCCCTGTTGTTGGACATGGAAATATGTTCCTGTTTCCCTTCAGTGGACACACTAAACATAATTGCCTTTCAGCTAAGAGTTGCGAAAGAGAAGCGTATTAAGGGTATATATTTGTGAGAAGAGTTTTGTTTAGTAAAGCTTCGTTTAAATAATCCAACATCACTTTGAAGCCCCGTTATGTTTAATGCAGAGTAGGATGGCGGGGTTATTGCCATAAGTAGCAATGATGAGCAGTGATCTACCTTTTATGCAAGGTCTGTAAGACTGTAAGTTATGGTCTGTTGCTCAGGGATGGTGTGTTCGGGCAATACGTATTAAATAACTGAAAACCATCAACTGAAGGTGGGAGTTGGCTTTACGGCGATGTTGACCTCCAACAGGTTGATGATAACCAATCATTTTCAAGCTGCTGCTTTCTCCAACACAGTTGTCTGAACAACTCAACAAAAAGCCTCCAGATGGCTTCACGTCAAAATGTCTCTATGCAAGCCAAAGGTCACTAATAGGTAGGATTTTTAACGGCATCTAACTTATTTTATTTCAAATGATTTATCTTCCAGAGGGATTTATTTATTTTTAAAATCAAGAACGACCTTGAGTGTAAATGCAGGAGAAAAATAAGATTTACAGAAAAAAATAAGTAGATTTATTTAATGACCAGCATTTGAAGCTCAGACATGTGACAATACATTCCAACTGAATTGGTTTTAAAAAAACTAAATTACGATTTTCAGTCACGTATTGAGTGATTTGATGTGGAGATTGACTGACTGGAAAAGTTCAGGTGTAACATGACAAAAGCTATGAAGTGATTTAGATGTTAGTCTTCCATACAGTCGGCGGATACATTCTTATGTTTCTTTACTTTCAGTCAGATTTGTCAACAATTGTCCATTTTTAGAAGCAGTTAAATGGGCTGTAGGGCTGCAACTAACAATTGTCATTATCGATTAATCTGCCGAATATTTTCAAGGTTAATAAATTAATTGTTAGATCTATAAAATGTCAGAATATAGTGAAAAATGTCCATCCCAGTTTCTCACAGTCCAAGGTGATGTCTTTTAGATGTCTTGTTTTGTCAGTCCAATACCCAAAGATATTCAACGTAATATATAAAACAGAAAAGCTGAAAATCTCTATTTTTCAGAGGCTGAAAATAGCATTTTCTGCCATTTTTGCATGAAAAATGACTTTAAAGATTAGTCAATTATCACAATAGTACGCATTTTATATTTCTGTCAATCATATAATCAGATATTCGACTAATGAGGCTGAATGAATTTATATTACTGTATTTTTCTCTTAACCTTTACGAGGCGCAACAGTTGGACGAAACATTAAATGCTTCACATAACATTGCAGCTAATCTACAATGTGTTACTGTTCTGTCCTCAGTGGAATTATGTGTTTAAAAAGAAAAAGAAGAAAAAAAAAAAAGCACCTTTTGTGGCTCATGGAGGAAAGTCGAAAGTAGGGAAGAGTGATGGAGGAAGAATAAAACTTCCTTTGATGCTTAAGGAAAAACCTGCTGCCTTACAATTTTAAATGTTTGTTAAGCTCCCTTTTTTAAGAAAAAATATTAGCTTAGTAATGTTTTATTTGAATTAAATCACGAAAGAATATTTCTGTGTTTGAGAGAAATTGTGCAAAAAAATGACTGAACTTTTTATCTACCACCTGATATAAAAGTGTTGTGTGGAGTGTGCATGTGCTCCGCCGGCCTCTGTGGCGCCTATAGACTTTCAGCTGGCTCGGTCGCCCGCAGCATGACGAGGGGATTTGATGATTTGATGGGTTGCGGGAATAATGTTGGCCCCATAAAATATTTTATACCCAAATGTGTGGATTGAAGATGATAATTTGCTTTTTTTGTTAATCATATAACAGAGAACACAAAATGTGCAATGTAAGAAACAAATGTTTATTTGGGGGTCATTAAAAGTCTAACATGATTTAAAGAAGATGATGTATGATAAATCAGCTATGAGTGCATTGAGTGAGGAGAAATAAAGAGTGAACTATTTCATACAAAGTTGTATATTCCTTTTTTATCTAAAATGCAATGTTATTACCGCCACAGGCAATAAACATGGATATACATACAAGCAGTGAATAAAAAAAGATGGGACCTCAAAGCCAGGTTAATAATTAAAGAGTAATAAAGTATCTCAGCCTTATATATATATATATATATATATATATATATATATAGCCTTATATATATTTTGGCTTTACACACGTACATACATGTTACAGTGAGTTATTTGGACACTCAAAAGAAGACAATAAAGTAGATTAATAAAAAAAATATAAGGATGTTTCTTTATTTCAATATCTTAACAAAATCGGGTCTCAGGTTTGACATATTGCATTCTTTTATCCATGTCCATCATTAAGTTTAAACAGAAAGTAACCATTTCCATCATGTAGATCTCTGTTATAGTTATATATTCTTGATGTTATTTTCTTCTTTTTTTTTTTTTTTTTTTACCCAGGACTGGATTTATTTCAAAGTTGACGGTGCAGAAAGAGACAAGAAACACAGGGACATGGGTACAACATGCAGCGAGGGTTCCTGGCTGAAATTTAACTGGAGACGTTGCAGCTTTGTGGTACTATGTGCAGTAACCATTAAGGTACTATGTGCAGTAACCATTGAGGTACTATGTGCAGTAACCACTAAGGTACTGGGCCACTCCAACACTGGCACAGTGTAGTCACCTGTGTACAGAGCTCATAGCAGCGAGCACTAGATGTCAGTAGTGGACAACAAAAAGAAACGTTTCACTTTCAAGCACATGAGTGGCTCCAAGCTGTTTAATCCTCTAAACCTTTTGCAGCAATGCTAAGTAATGTAAAGGGCCACTCTTTAAATGCACACACACACACACACACACACACACACACACACACACACGTCTCATTAATGGAGGCAGACATCCAAACATGTCGAAAAGAATATAGTCCCAATAAATGCCGTTCACTTCCATTCCTTTATTATCAGGTCAAATTCACAAAGAACAGCAGTTTTGTGCGCTGTGCTTTTTTTGTATTACATGTTAAGATGGCGCCTAAAACATGATTTGTTTCGTTGCTTCGAGACCAAAGGTCGTTTCACATTAACAACTTAAATCAACTAACGAATGTGCAGAGTAAGGACACGTGTTGCGTTGGGAGATCCTGAGTTAACAACAGGCTGATGACTAACAAGTAAAAGGGTTATTTTAAAAAAAAGCACTTTTTTTCCCCCAAAAAAACTTGGCATTTCTCACTACATGTGGGTCATGTTTGACACATGCGCTGCAGCTCACAAAGAGAGGAGGAAATATTTATTCCTGCAAACCACAAAAGGAAGGAAATGTGAAATATGTTGTCCAACAACTCCCTTATGTGGGTTTAACAATGCGTGCTACTGTGTTAGGAGCAGTTTAATAACTCACAGGGAATAGCACTCAACAACTGATGCATTCAAGTATTAATAATGAGCAAAATGATAACTTTTCAAGCATTTTGTGGCTGTAATGAGTGAAATAGTGAAGCAAACAGTTCAAAAGAATACGAATGATTTGTGTACTTCAATCAATGGAAACCTATAATGAATTAAATCCTTTCACAGATGTACATCAAATGTAGTGTGAATACACAACGATTGATCAGTAACAACTTATTACTTAAATAGAAAACATATGCCCTTATACTTACTGTCTCCTACCGTGTATTGCAACTGTTGCACAATAATTTCCCTCGGGATAAATAAAGTTCTATCTTATCTTATCTTATTAAAAAAATCCAATTCCAAGCACAAGGGAATGGTTAAGGGCCTAATTTCTCCTCCAAAGAGCACCCTTGGATGTAGTGGACACCAGAAGTGTTTTTCTTTATAGACTACTTATTCATTTAACACATTTTCTTTTTTCTGTCTCCTTCATTTTATTCTTTATTTTCCTTCTCATTGTGTATTAAATGTTGTTTAACATCTTATGTAACGCATTTTTAACTGACTTCGTGTTTTGTAGGTAGGAGTATCCTTCCGGCGTGACACAAAATCAAATAAAACCTGTGTAGAGAAGGAAAAAAAAAAAAAGAAAAGGCTTGAATCACTGTGTTTTAACTGGACAAATGACCAGTGGGAAGATGGTGAGGTCTGTAACACACAACTACCTGCCAACAGCTTCCATAAGAAAGAGCACATGAACCTCTTCCCCATCCACCTCACATCACAATTTAATAACCCGGAGAATCAATGAGTCACCCTAACTGAAGAAATACTTTCTGAACAGAAGATGACATGACAGTTACTGAAAACGTGCTGCCTCCCACACGGGTCCTATACTTAGACTTCACCTGTGAATCGCTGGGCTTTCCCGCAGTGAAGTCGTGACGCAACAGCTGCGCAGGTGCAGGGAATATAAGAAGCCCCGCAGAGCACCTCTGCTTCAGTCCCAGAGGCAGAGCGAGGGCGAGAGGCTTCTGCGCAGCTGCCAACTACCAACTACCAACTACATTTAACCTGCAACACACTGTGTCTCTGTCGGTTCATCATGGAGGCCCAGCGGTATCCCATCAGTGTCCGTTTAATTGGAGTAATGCACAAGGAGAAGAGCAAAGTAAGCGCAGTTGGAGTTTTTATTTAATTTTTTTTTTTTTTTTTTTTTTCTAAGAGAGACGTCTTATTAAAAAACATAATCTGCGCTTCTCTAAAGTGTAGTTAGAATCTGCATTTTTAAAAAAAATGTATTAATTTCTTCATAAGAGAGACGTCTTATTAAAAAACATAATCTGCGTTTCTCTAAAGTGTTGTTAAAATCCGCATTTTTTTTAATTAATTTTTTTTTCCAGATGTACATGACCTCCGTGCTTTGGTCAGACCAGAGTGATATTGTAGTTTACAGGACTTATATGGATTTCAAGAAAATGCACGTAAGTATCAAACGCCGTAGTTCATTGAATGTGTTGCGCATGTGCAGGTGTGGTCGATTGGGTATTAATAACAGTTCTGTTGCCAATTTCTTTATGACAGAAACAAATGAAGAAAGCATTCCCACCGGCAAATAAAATGAGAAAGTCCGACAGAATCCTCCCCAAATTTCGAGGTATGTGTCTGTAGTTTACAGTGGCAGTTTATACAAAATCAAAAAAAGTTACAGGCTGTTTTGGATTCTGACTTGTGTGCTTTGAAATAAAGGCGTGAACCGGGGCGGCCGCCGGGGGAAGGGTCCCACCAGGTCTCTCGTGCGCCTCAAGTTCCTGCAGAAATATTGTAATGGACTCCTGAGCTGCGACCCGCGGGTCGCTCAGTCGACACACCTCATCCAGTTCTTCCACCCCAAAGACCAGGACGTGCAGCCGGAGTTCGCTAAGAACAGGTAGCTTAAACATATTTATAGCAATTAAAATACCATCATTTTGTGTAGGAATGCAATGTTCTTCCTTTTGGGGCACTTGAGCAGCTCACTTCAAGCTGCATACAGCTCTACGTTTTAGACTTTCATGGTGGCAAAAAGTGTAAAAAAAATAAATAAATAATAATAATATTTTTAGAAATTATTTAGTAAAACTAATTTTAAGGTTACTCTACCCTCTTCTACACCTATATTTCTCATTTCCCTATATTCTCAAATTAACATTTCACTCCTTACTAAATAATTAGTGGTATCCCCTGACCCTGGTAAAAAAAATAAATAAATAACAAGTCTATGGACAAGATTACTGTAGTTATTAGTATTGAAAGATAAAAAGGTAGACTAATGTAAAGTAATATAAAAAAATAGACAATTTGAGTTTCTCAGCAAGATTGTGGACCTGGACAATTTTAAATGCTGAAGTAGAACCTGCACCGGGAGCCTTTAAAACACAACCTGGTAGACTAGTCCACATTCCTGCTCAACAAATTGTATTTATATTAGGTGATTAATGCAGAAATTAGGCATCAGATTGTGCATGAGCTGCTCTGCGTTTTTCTGGAGTGTAATTTACCACCAAATGAACCTGTGTCTCTCCTCCTCAGCATCATGATCATGCCATCAGACGATGAAATCAGAAGCGATGCGGGACAGATTGCTGTCAACGTGACTCAGCCGTTCGTCACAGAGACCTACAGATCTGTGGCGCCGTACGAGACCAAAGACACCAAGAACAAACCTTTCAAAGTGGCAGTGGACGAAAAAGTAGATGTACTCATCAAAGACAAAGCAGGTGAGTGGGCTTCAGTGTCCCGTGAACGCTTTACCTCATCAATCCAAAGACACTGAGAGTTGAAAGTTAAATGTGTGTTTGTGTTGGTTCAGGGTGGTGGCTTGTGGAGAATGAAGGCAAGCAGATGGCCTGGTTCCCTGCCCCCTACCTGGAGAAGCTAGATGATTATGATGATGACAACAACTATGGGAGTAAAGATCACATAGATGGGATTTCTGAAAGAGGTAAATGCATAGATACCGTTTACCCTGGTCTAAAAACACTTCATTGTAAGTAAATGTCCTGAATTCTAAATGTTACTTCAGTGAAAGTACAAAAGTAAAGTATAATCAGCTAAATGTACTTTAAGTATAATCAGCAAAAGGGTTCATTATGCAGGATGGTGTTATATTACGATAGAATATTATATAACTCTGTTTTCTATCATGAACACATGCATGCAAGAGGATTTTAATGCTAATAAGCAGTTTAGTACTGCATCATATCGTAACCATGTATGTTTTTAAATGTAAAAAGTAACTACAAGTGTCAAATAAATGCAGTGGAGTAAATATTAGAAATATTGTAAAAATATATAATATACAACATTTCAGTATAGAGTTGCATAAAATGAAAATACTCAAAAGTACAAGTTGGTCAAAATTGTGCTTGAGTACAGTACTCGAGTAAATGTACTTGGTGAGTTAATGTCAGTCAATATCCAACGACAAAATGCATTAAAGTCATTTCTTTCCCTCTCAGGAATGCTGTTCAATGCAGTCAAGAGCTACAAGGCCGCCAAAGATGATGAGATGACCGTGGTCATCGGTGCAGTGGTGGAAGTCCTGCAGAAGTCTGACAACGGCTGGTGGCTCATCAGGTAATTAACAATTTGGCCAAAACTGGTTTTAAACATCATACCAACGACATTGTAGATGGTTTTACCAAGACAAGATTGTTAAGACTTGCTTAAAAAGGTCCAGTGAGTAGGATTTAGTTACATGTAAATTTCAACCCTACATTCTGCTATTTGTTGTTTTTAACAGATACAATGGTAAAGCAGGATACATCCCCGCCATGTACCTGCAGCCCTACAAATACCCTCATATCCGCATGACATCCATCGAACCGGATCGCCGCAACTCCTCCCCGAGCCTGGAATGGCAGTCCAACAATATCAGCCTCCCACAAAGAAACCAGCTGCAACTTCCACACAGGTCTTCCTCAACCTGCCTGCTCCCACCACAGATACAGCAGAGATCACAGTCTGTTGAAATCCTGTCAGATCGACCTCCAGCTCAACCTGCAGTGAGCATCACTTCCAAAGCGACCAGCGTTTCCACCTCACCTACCACTGCAAATCCCGTCCCTCCGCCCAGAATCAGGGTGGAGATGGACGGAGAAGACGAGCAACGTGGCATGAGCCTGATGACAGATAGCGAGGGAAGTCTTGAGAGCGACAGCAGCGACTTCAGCAGTGACCTCAATACTTCCTGGGCGAGTTCCTCGTCCTTCAACCTGAGCCAAAACGAAGAGCAGCTGCATCTCAGCAAGACTCCTCCCCCCAAGGTGAGCAACCACCTTAGCCCGACAAGCGGCCTAGAGGGGAAGATGATCCCTAGTGTGTCTGATCCAAACCTCTACAAGGGGCCGGTAACACCTAAGGTGCCACCCAGACCCAAGGCCCAGGAGATCCTCACCCGGTGTACCACTGTCACCCGCAAGAACGCAACCAAAGGCTACCAGAGGACCAGGGGCCTGTCGCCCATAAAAACTGAGATAATAAGTCGATGAAGTTAATATTAGCTTAATTTTCATTATTCAGGACCATAATCCATTCTGTTCTGCCAATTAAATATGCTTGTGAACTTCACTTGGAAACAAAAACAAAGCATGTGTTCATAAATGTAACTGTAAAGAGTTGCAGAGTAGTTTATTTACAATGACTAATAGGTGTTGCATCAGTTGTATTGCGGGGAAATTCAGAAGCAATAAAGTACACCTTTATTCTTGCTGCTGATGTTTTGATAGAAATGTCTCTTGTCGAACAGTCTTGTTAATGTTGTTTGCATAGTCTTTGAAGACAGATTGCCAACAAGTACGCAGAAAATGTACAATGTACAAAGGCCTTCAGCAAAATCAGTAAATATATTAAAAGAAATGATTATTCAGGTAACACTAAAAATTCACAACGCACCTCTATACCGTCGGTTTTGAATGATCATTTATTTTCCATACTGGAAACCTTGTGTTGTGCCTTATATGCATTTTGAGTGTGTCGTGTGCACAGAGAGAGATTGATTTGTTTTCTTGACTGCAGCGAAAGTAAATGTTTGTCTGAAATACCAGAGTGTGTGTTTATAGCTCCTGCTAAAGCATGTTTACAGCAAACTCAACTTCAAGAATAGGATGTGTGTATGTAACACTGAATATACACCTCAGTCTCGCCATGTGAATTCCTGCTGTTTTTACATGTTACTGAAAAGCTTGGAACAAATAAAAATATTTTGGGGGAACTTGATGTCATCTTCAATTGTCTTGTTTTAAGAGTTGTTTTAAGCAGCTGTATAGCTCGCTCTGTCGGTCTACAAAAATCACATCTACGCCAAATCAGGCCAGGGAGGCCAATGGCCCCTTCCCGACCCCCTTCTTCTGGAGCCCTTGCTCGATCCTGCTCTAAAGTCTGTAATCAACTCATCAATTTGTGTATACATTTATTCCAAATTCATGACCGTTGGTTTGATTGTTAAGGAAATACATATTCATGACGTGCCCAACCCAAGTGTTACTGAGCTATGCTATAATAAAAGCCAAACTCTCAACACGCCCAACAGGGATTTTCAGAATGTTTTTTTCACTCTTTCCACCAAGTTTCACTGAGCATGTGAAAGACTACTTGGGTCATTTATAAACATAACATGTGTTTTATGAAAACTGAACTCATTTTAAATCACAAATAACAGATTTTTATTTTATAAACATTTGTAGTCATGACATCAAAGAAATCTGTGGTTATAGAAGAAACGTCTTGTGTTGTGGTCGAACCGGTAGATCAGGTCTATGCAACATTGTCGAACTAGACAATGGGTGCTGGTACGTACAGTGGGGGAGGATCACCCAGGCTTAATGGCTGAATGTTAATGCCACTCTGTCCTCCTTCAGTCTCTCCTCTTTTACTCCCCAACATCCACTTTGTCTGAGGAAATCAGGCTCAAACTCTGAATGGAATAACTGATGCAAAATGTAGTTAGTGCCACAGGACAGAAAGTCTTTACAAGCTGCTGGGACTGAGGAGTGCACAGAGAGCGCTATTATCTGTATCATTAACATCACTCCGAACCCGTCTCTCTGTCTCTTCCTGCACTGACCAGCTAATGGTGGGAGATAAGACGACCCCTATTTTTTCTCCTCAGGGAGTGAGTCATCGGTTATCAGCTTGGAGGTCTGTCAGCTGGCGGAAGTCTGGCATTGTGCAGTGGAAGAAACTGGGAGACATTTCATCACCTTTACAGTCGTTTGATCCTGTTCTTCAGGGTCTTCCTCTTCCGAGCTCTCCTCACTTTCAGATTGGTGGTTGCCATTGGTTTTGGTGCTCTCTCCGTTTTCTACTCGCCCGCCGTTGGCGGAGGCTTTCTTGGTGGCACTGACCTGATCGTCCTCCTCTTCTTCTTTATCTAGGCAATTTGGATCTTCATCTTGTCCGCCATCGCTGTCATCTCCATCTTGTTTCTCCTCACCACCCATTCCTTTCTCCTTGTCAATCATAAAGAAAGGCTGTGCAAGAGGAGTGGTATCCATTTCTTCATCTTGGCCCATGCTAGATGATAGGACATACCAACAGGGATTAGTCATAGACTGCAAATCAATAAATGAACCTTAGAAACATTATGTGCAATCTCATGCTGATGATGCATTCAGAAATGTTCTGTTCCAGATATCATTTACAGTAAGTATCTTGGTGTCAGTTTCACTTTCCACTGCACCCAACGGACAAATGTCTCCCGGTTTTATAAACAGTTGAAGCTTTATTCAGAAAAGAGAAATGTAGGAGCATGGCAGGTTTAACCCAAAGAATTCTGCTCTTCCACCTTTTCTTCTTATGGATTCACGTGAGACGGAAAAACAACCACAGTCACTTTGTGTTTTTGCTTGAGACCTTGCCTGGGTCGATTACATGTCACGATTAAACAACATGTTGACCATATTTTGTTACCGAGCAGAAGAGACAAGTAGTGCTGAACTCAACACTGATTGCATTATTTGCTGTAGTCAGTGGGGAGACAGGTACAAATAAAGTGTGCAAGACTCTAAATGGAGCCAGCCTGTCAGCGCAGCAAAGTTGCCAATTCACAGGGTTACAGCGAAAAAGCGCACAATTGTCAGGCAAAAAAGTTGAACCAGGCTCAACTTTTTGTGCAACGCAAGGTGACGTCATCTGGTGAGGTGCTGTGGTGGCCAATCACAGACATGCAAACTCACATTCCTTGAAGATCACTTAGTTGGGATTAGAATTGCGGAGCTAACATAATCGTCTCATTGTATTATAAACCGCTGCCGAGGGTTTTAGGGTGTGATATTCATCCAATACTCCAACTGGACTTCCTGGATCATATCGCATTGTCTCACTGCCATAAACAACATGCCACCACCAACGCAGGCCCAAGTGCTGTTTTTGGTCCGAATTTCTCACCTGGATGGTGCCCCGGCCACTCTCATCTTCTGCCACATGTAGTTCAGGAACATGGACGCCTGCAGCAGATTGCCGATCCTCAGCATGTGTCTCTCTGTGGGAGAGCGAGAAGGGTAACCAGTTAATCAGAGGATTTCATACAGTCATCATTTCAGCCCAAAGTTTTAATAAAGAACCAGAGGTAGAGGGGCCTAGCAATGATGAAATGGGTAATAGGAAACCTAGGCCACTTTTTTATATGAACTAGAGTATGTTGTATATTGTGTTTATGTTTAGTCTGTCCCACAGAAAAGAAAAGAGTCACTCTTCAACAGACACCTCTTCTTTCTGGGCACCGTGGTAGCTCACCGAGTAGAGCGTGCGCCTGATGTACTTACAGCAGCGCCTGGGGTTCGAATCCAACCCGCGGCCCATTTGCTGCATATCATCCCCTCTCTCTCACTATTTTCTGTCCCTCGCCGGCTGTTCTATCCATTAAAAATCAACAAACTGAAAAAGCCCTCTGCTTTCGGTTTCTCCAGTTTATCACATGCAACATGTCTTGGCTCTAAATCCATTAAATACTCATGGTACATAGGTATTAAGGGTGGCTGATATGATCTAAAAATCACGTTTTTTTTTTTTTTTTTTGTGATGACGCTATTACAAAATTAAAAAGGGGATACATTTATCTCAAACATTATTCTTCCTTTGTTTTTTGAAACAGATGTGTTTATTGGCTCCAAATAAGGACCAGAGGTAGAAGGCCCAGCAATGACAAGATGGGTAATAGGAAAACACACACACCTGTATACGGGATGAGTCCCTCGAGGTGGGATCGGGCGCCCTGGTACTGCAGCAGCTCCTCCGGCGGCAGGTGTGTGAGGAGAACCTGGAGGACGGCCTGGGCATTCTGGCAATTTCTGGCGTTGGTGTTCCACACCGCACAGTAGCGCAGGAGCGACTCTGAGTGGGGTTGAAGTTACAACAGGGTCACGTGTGGGCAGCAGCCAGTGGTGAAGGTGGCAAGGGAAGAAAGATAAGAAAAGAGACAGCCTTTATTTTAATTTCTTCTACTTCACTTTTAGAATAGTTTTTTCTGTATTCCATCATTAGAAAGGCCGAAAGACTTTGTTGATCTGTTACCTTTCTGATCCACTCGAAGTTTCAGTATCGTCTTCTCCAGCAGCTCACAACTATTCTCCACCTGGCGAATGGCTAGAAGCAACAGAGAACAACATGTTAAAGGCAGCAGATGGTCAGTAAATCATGTATAATTATATATAATTAACACTAGTGTGTGTAAAGACAAACTATCTTAGGAATACAAAACCGGACAATCTGCTGGAAAAACCAGCATGTGCAGACATGAGTTTGACTCAACAAGAATGCATTTGCCTTTTGTCTGGATGACCCGTGTTAGTCACATACTTGAAGAAAACTTTCCTGGCATGCATTCAAAGTGAACAACAAATCTAAAAACTGAGAAAAGTCTTGATGAATTGAAATAAGTGGGGGCCGCGTTTAACTATGTCAAAACACAAGTTTACAAACTCTCACACGACTCGAGCAGTATAATCCAAGTGTCATTTATCCAGTAGTATGCTCACTACTTCCCAAACACATGCCTTTTTTGCTTAAACCAAAGTGTATTAATGCGTGAAAAACAACGTTTTCTTCAAGAATTCAAGGTAACAGAGTAGTAATTGATATACAAATGATAATGTTGTGGGTGAAGCGTTCCTTTAATGTCAGTCTTTTTTATAGCTTGTATCGCCCGTTACTATTTGTTACTATTGTTACTGTGCAATACAATCACGTGTAATACGTATGTGCAATATATCTCTTTTTACTATGTATTATTGTTACTACTGGCTGCTAGAGTATTACTCTCACTGTTCACTTACTGTATTACGTCAACCTGCCACTTACTTACCACGGTTGTTGTGTGTTGTGTTTTTTTGTACTTATATCTTGTACTTATACATTTGTACTTAACCTTTCATCTGCACTGTCCCTTTGCTGCTGTAGCGCTGTAAATTTCCCCGCTGGGGGACGAATAAAGGATTCTGATTCTGATTAAAAAGTGAAGATTTAGGGAAGATTGGACTTTAGACATATGGTAAAAAGTTATTTTGACTAGTATAATACAACTTAAACTGCCTTTCAAAGTGTCAGTTTTAAAGTGAGTACAAAGATGCTCAAAGAGTTCATCACAGTACTAACTTGTGAGAAACATTAAAAACAGTCACAGAAACCGCTTTGTCCTGTGATAGCTGCTGTGAAAGCTATTCAGCTTCAGATTAACAAAACATCACTCCACACTTTTGTGATTCAAAAATGATTCATGGGACCGGACAAAAGAGAAATAACATTGTGGAATAAAGGTGTCTTTTGTTTTAATGTTAACAGACTTAACCTTGTATAGAGCGATGTGTGTGCGTGCGAGTCGATGCTCGGGTGGCACAACACCTTAAAAGTGAGCAGCTGTCAGCAATGAGTGAAAATCATTGAACCATTGAAAACCATGTGTACACCGTGTATATGCAAGCAACCAGTAAATGTCGGAATAGAGAAGTGGAATAGGGGCATCCAGCTAGTCATATCTTAAGTGTCACTCGTCAATATAGACCAAAAAGAGTTGGAGCACAAAGTACCTTTAATCACAGTGAGCACAGTGTGAGGCTGGTCCAGCGAGATGGCCAAACCCAGGGCCTTCAGGTATTTCTTCTCGTGGAGCAGGTTGGACAACTCCTGCTGCCTTCAGACACAAGAAACACACAGGATATCTTTTACTGGAAATTAGCATCAAATACTAAAATGTGAAAAAAAAGACAAAAACACAGATAGCAAGACACCAAAGATAGAAACTGGATACCAACACATTAATGTGGTTTAACATAAGGCTGGCACAATATTAGATTTTTTGTGCATTTTGTCTCATTTTTGGCAAATTAATTACACTCGAATTATGAATGAAGGGAGGTGGAGAGAGTTGTTTCTATCACTGTACATTTCAGATGCACTGGAGGCTCCAGCACCACTGTCCCGTAAAAATAATTTGACAAAATGAACTGTCCCAAAGTCAGTGTACCCTTTATTATTATTCTTAATTATTATCATCACTATTCAACTATAGTTGTTATTTGCATTTCAAAAACAAATCATAAGAAAATGAAGGATTGTATTTTTTTAATTTTTTTTTTTAGATTTTCTTTAATAAACAATATTTCTTGGCATAAGTAGTTTTAATTATGCATTATAAGCTGCTTAGAGCTAGTGTTAGGAAGTTAAACGGTCCATCCATCTTTATCATCTTTTTAATATTACTGTGAAAACATCCCCGTCCAACGACGTTTTACTCAAACCGCTGGATTATTTACACGATATGTGCATTATTAGCATATCAATATTCAATTTTTTATCGTCAATACCGGTACATCGCGACACCCCTAGTTTGACAGAGTAATGCATCAATCACATTAACTTTAGGGATAAGTCCTGTGTGCCTCAAGTTGGGTTCAGCTGTGGTGCACTACAACTTTCCCTTAAAATACACGCATTAAATGAACACGCTTTTCACATCAAACTGTCTTGACTATATCAATTTATTTTACTACAATAACAAGGCGTTCCAACATCTTTTAAAATGGAAGACATCCTGCCTGAAAATAATTGATTTGTTAACTGTTGTGGAAATGTATCTTATAGTCTTCTGGTTATATTTTGTCTCTATAAAGTTGTTACTTGGCCTTACGGTGTGTTTCCTCACATTTGTAAAACACAGGTCTGATGTCCCTGTCTGCTGGCCTCTGACAGACAGTGAGGCACCACCTTGACCATTGTCAGCAGACAGATGTTAACAGCTGTAATTAACATGTGTAACATCTCTGTGCCTTTGTTCCCATTCGGTAGACAGGAATGCATATCACCTGTGGTTCTGCCCAAGGAATTCTACTGTATAAATGACTTGTGTTTCTGTATACTGGGGGTCAGATTCTTGCTATACCTGTTGGTGCAGGTTATCCGTCCTTTCAGCTGAAAACGATCGATTGTGATCAAAACC